>JABUIW010000089.1:174508-188607 GCA_013363375.1 Menidia beryllina
TGTGTGTGTGTGTGTGTGTGTGTGTGTGTGTGTGTGCAGCTGTGGAGCAGAGGCCTGCTGTGGGACTCGCTGCTCGGCAGCGCCCGGCTCCAGCCGAACCCGTCGGAGAGGGGCCGGAGTCGGGTGGTGGACCTGCGGGGGGGCCCGCCGCGCTCGGGCTTCAGAGGATGCGTCTACGTGGAGACGTCCTCCAGCGTCTGCCTCACGGACCTGTGACCACACCTGAGGGGCCCTCCATGTCACCCAGACTGGCTCTGAAAGCCTAAAGACCCGGTTTCTGCTGGTCTGGAGGCGCTCTACGGAGGTCTGCTGGTCAGACGGTTTGGTGTTTAAATGGGATTATGCAGGTTTTCACTGTCACTGTGTCAATTTGTTTTTGTTTTTGTTTTTTTAATACTAAACTGGATTTACATTTTTTCTACTGTTAGATACTAAGCATTGTCTTTTTATGTAACTATAAATGAATATTTCCTTTAATAAAAACTCTGTTTGGTCATTTTAAAAGGTACGTAAGCGCAAATTTATGAAATGCTGAATCCAACGAGAGATTTCACATTAACACAAACACACATTAATAATGATAGTGATAATGATGATGATAATATGGAGTATCATTATTAATATTAGTAGTTGTAGTAGTAGTAGTAGTAGTAGTAGTAGTAGTATCTGTTAATATTTCTATAAAGTTAGAGTCTTCCTATTTATTTAAATTGAAGATTTCATTATGCTATTAAGATTATTTAATCTTCATCAATGCCAAAATGGAGAACAGAGAAAAAAAAAAAAGACAGTTGAGTATTTTGCAACAGAATGAATAAATCATCACTAAACCCACGACAGTTTTTAATTAAGTTTATAAAGTAGCTACTTTTTCGAATGGGGATAAACCTCATGTTTACATCGGGTACAACGGCATAAACCTTTTTGGATTGAATTGTTTCAGCCAATCAGGGACTCTGTTTCATTAAAACTGTTTCAACAGTAAAGAAGCTTCTCTTTCCACCCACGTCTTAAACACACGCTGCAATTTTGTATGTTAGATTCTTTTTTTTTTATGGGGAAAGGATCTTATTGTCAGAGGACTTTGACTATATAAATATCAGAACACATACCACACTTTATACCCCGCCTAAACTTATGTAAGACAAAATGTTCAGTGCCCCGGAGAGTGTCTAATGCAGTTTTTATGGCAGGCCTCACTCAGGCCTTATCGGTTCTCGTTTTGGTTATCAGGTCAGGGGTGCGGGTTCTTTCGATAATGAAACTAAAAGTCTTTAAAGGAGACATCATTCTCTCTCGTTCTCCCTGTATCTATACTTTTTTTTTCTTCCTCCTTTCCTTTATTTAATTCTGGCTTTATCTCCCTCCTTGTACATGACATTATTTATCACCAGAAACAGACTTTTTCACACATCACAACACAAACTTTTTCAGCATGGAAACCTTATAAAATAAACCAATATCTATTTGGACGAAATTTGGCTGTTTTTGTTGTATTTTTTTTATTCATTGCAGTCTACTTAGAGAGCGTTGCACCACTTCTGGTGTCATTTGGGGATAGACAGTGGTCAGAGGAGGGTTAAAGTGCCCACTTTCCCCCCCTCAGCTGACCTCGTGACTACTTTCTTTCCTGTCCAGACGCGCTTCCGAGGGGTGGAGGCTCTGACTGCGTCGAGACGCAGAGAAGCAGAGCGCGATCCCGGACGCTTCTGAAGGTAAGAGCGGGGTTCTCTGAGGGGTTCGACACAGAAAATCTCCTTTGTAAGGGGGCTCTGAGCCTCTGGGTCCGGACAGGAAGCCCATCGCCCCCCCCCCCAGAGGCGCACGGCACGGCACGGGACGGCTGCGCACCGCAGATAGAGAAAGAAAGGCGCGGCTGGAGCTGCTGGTTTTCCTGCTTGACTTGTGTTTGACTGCATTCCTTCTTCGGCGTTAGGAACAACCGTGTTGTTGTGTTTAAAAAGAAAAGTTTCACCGCTTATTTGAGTGGAAAAGTAAGTTCAAACTCGTTGCGTATTATGGAAAAGTGAAAGTAAAAGCTCTGAAAATGGGATTTCCTCCAAAGTCTACAGTCTACCTTCTGGTGTTTGGTTAATTTAGGAGCTTTCTGACTGTGGACATGCGTCCAACCCTTTTTTAGTCATTCAGACTGTCAAACAAAGCCGCTTTCTCCCCTCAGAAGAACATGATTTGTGACCTCATTTCCTTTGTAAATCACCTAACATTGAAGATAACCTACTCTGAGGATTACATTTACCCCTTACATATACAAACTGCTATCTATTCAAATAGAAACAATTAAATGTAAAACAAAACAGCAGCTTCCTGTATGGCCAAGGGAAACAAATCCAAGTCTTGAGTTGTTTAATTCCCCTTTTTTTCCCAGATGTTCACTGTTTTTTTGGAGCTTTAAACTTTTTTTTACCCATATATGTTTGGGATTGTTAACTCGTTTTTACAGTGAAATGTTTAAATGAGTTGTGGTGTGTTGTACGTCCATGCTGTAAAGTGTTTATTTAATGGTGTGCAACAAAAACGTCAGAACTCAGTGTAAAATCCAGAAAATTGCAGCTGTGTTGTGAACATCCTTCCACTCTGTGTGAATCACGGCTGCAGTTCCTCAGTGTTTATGCGACTGACCCACTCGAAGAGAGCAGATACCTGTTGTGATGCCGATCAGAGTATCTGTTTTGTGTCGTTCCTTGTGTTCTGCGGGCCGTTAAAAAGCTTTATCTTCTTCCAGATTTCTTTCTCTGTGACGCTCTCGGTTGTGAGCCCCCGCTTCTGAAAATGTCCAACAACAGGCTCCTCGGGCAGATCCAGCGGCCTCCTCAACCCCCGGCGCCGATCCTGGGTAATGACGCACACACACACACACGCGTCTCAGAGTTTATGTGAAAAAAGCTATGTATATGTTTACGCATTTAGCAGACGCTTTTATCCAAAGCAGAATATATAGACGTGTATCTCCCCCCCCCCCCCCTCAAGCTAACATGAAGTGTTTGATTCTTTCTCCTGGCAGGATGTTCAAAGGTCCTCGTTTGCATCTTGCCGATTGCCCAGATCGCCATCGGTGAGTCACAGAACCAGAAACGGACGCCTTGTCTTGTTGTCAAAGGTGTGAGAGGCTGTGGAACCAACAGGAATGTGTGTGTGTGTGTGTGTGTGTGTCCCCACACAGGCGTGGTGCACCTGGACGACTGTCCGCGGCAGCCCCTCATCCCCGTCTACCTGGTGGTGGTGGGCGCCTTCGGCCTGGCGCTGGGCGTGCTGGCCTGCCTGCCCTGCGCCCGCCAGCCCGAGGACGGCGGGCCCGCCAACCCGCTGGCCCGCGTCTGCGCCGCCTGGAACTCGCTGACCAGCTTCTTCCTCTTCTGCTGGTTCATCGCCGGTGAGCCATGGAAACCAAAGGCCGCGTAAACAGCCGCCGATGGGATTAAACATTAACCTCGACCACACGGGTCGATACCAACTGCAGGGAATCAGGAGCTCTTTGTTTAGGCCGAGACCTCAAAGCCAAAGTGGAGCTTAAAGGGAACTTCTTTTTTTTTTAACCTATAAATTTAAAACCTTTACTCATTCAGAGGAATGAATATCACAGTTTATCCGACTGTGAGCAAACGGATGTGTTTAATGGGTGAGCCTTTTTAAAAAAAGATATGAATAGCTATATGAAAAGCACCTTTATTTGGTGAAAACAGATACACATGTTACAGTTTATGTCCAGTAACATATGAAACCATCAACACGCAATTAGTGGCACATTAGTTCATACAGAAATGAACTTTTCCTTACATTTAAATTAATCTTCAGTACTTCAATTTAACAGACGATGACTCGACTTTTTTGTTAGAATACTAAACAAATAGCCCTTTCTTAAAAAATAATGGGGGCAAAAAAGAGTGTATCTAATTTTAGATGCCAAAAGCAGAAACTTTATTCACTCAAATGAAAAGAAAAATGGTCCGGGTTCGAAGGTGGACCTAAATGCAGCATCCCCCTCTTTTTTTTCCCCTCCATTTTTGCCTTTGCTCTGCATCCTGGATCATCTTGGTTCGGGCTCCCCTTATGGGGCCGTTTTGCATCATAACAGATGCAGGAACGTTTTGTTTCCGGCGTCCGAACCAGCTCAGAACATCTGTCCGGATCAGAGTCAAGCTGGAACCGCGTTGACCTGCGTGTTGTTTGTCTCGTGCACAAACTCATGATGAACTGGCAACAGGACACATTTGGGAGTGCCAGCTGGAGGAGGAGCTCGTGCAGTGACATAAAAAAGCCACTAGGTGTCCACCTAACTCCTGTTTTCTGCTTCCAAACGGCTCCTTTCTACATGTAAAATGTATTAGAGGAGCGGTGGACGTTCGGAGCTGCTCGGCTGCAGCCGGGCTGAACCATCTGCCGGACATGTGACCGTCAGTCCCCTGAACTTCATGCCGTCTGTCCAGTTCAGGGGGTTTAACTTGACATGTGATCTGTAAAGGTGGTCTGAATCCCACCGGGTTCACTCTTTAAATTACCCTCTTTTTCCATTTTCCCCAGGTAACGTGTGGATTTACTCCATTTACGAGCCCAATTACAACAAAAACACGACCAGCGTGGATCCGTTCTGTGACCGGACGCTCTACCTGTTTGCCTTCTGGACCACCACGCTGGTCTACATCCTGCTGGGTTTGTTCCTGCTGGGGGGCTTCTGCGTCCTGCTCTGCTTCTGCCTGTGCGGCCGGGCCGACCCTGACGACGAGATCTGAGAGGCCCCGGGACGCGGATGAGACGCTTGACCAGCGTCTGACCTGCTGTTTCGAAAACGGCTGAGAGCTGCCCAGTGCCCCAGTGTGAGAGCCCCGCTGGATTCAGGCTCCCCCCTCCGATGATAATACGCTTTATGCTGACTAGAAACATGGCGGAGCTTTTTCTACCTCTGAGCTGTGATGAATCTGTCTGTGTGTCTTCAGCTGCCTTCATAAAACACACACCGGGTGTACGCTTGCGTTCAGACTTTATATAGAGTGTGAGTTGAAATGATGAAATATCTGTTTTTAATCTAGTAATTGTAAAACTTTGCACATTGTTAACTTCTTATAAGATTGAAACCTTTTTATGGGACGGAGCTGACATTTAACATTTTATCACAACACATTTGAAAATGTTACATATAAATATTTGAGCAATACAGGTTATGGATCATAAAACCTGGGAATTGTATTTAAATCCTGTATGTTGTAATAGAGTTTAGCAACAATAAGGTCATTGCTAGCTAAAACCTGCTGTCACACTTCACCTCAAATAAACACACCGAACAGACACCAGAGAAGCCCAATGTTCACAGAGCGGTTTTTACATGTGAGCAGTTTTTGTTCAGTCCCAATTCTCCTTTTCTCTCAGCTTTGATGAGTCTGCACACACAAAAACCAACAAGGCCCTGGATGTGGGAAAAGAGATGCAAACTGACCTAATTGTAACATATAGACAAAAAGAAGAAGCAAATGCCCAAAATGAAAGAAAAACGTTCCTGTTTTTGTGTGAAATGGGGTGAATGTGTTAAGTGTCCGTAGCAGTTTTAATGTAATCAGCGCTGACTGGGCAAAATAAAGAAATGAACCGCAGTCTGTAATCGGAAAAACGTACAAAGGACTTTATCAGACTAGTCACGACAGCCATGACACAGAAAATAAAATGGTTTAAAATTAGTGAAATACATCAAGATTAAGCAGCTAAAACAATAATAGTAAAAAAAAAAATTACAAGATAAAATTTGACCCTGAAATCACTAAATGACAAAAAACATTCGGTGTTGGGACACAAAAACAACCACAAATCAAATCCGTCTGTTATCTTCTGCCACAATTATGCAGAAATATAGAATTTAATTATATAAGTATAATTAAGTATAATTTCAATTGTGAGACAAGGGGCCTTTAATATTTTGACTATTTTGCAAATGATAAAGGAACAATGTACCGAAAGCTGTTTACTTCAGCTTTACATTTCCTTTTATTTCCCTCATGGTTATTGTGTTATCGTCCCCGTTACAAAGGGCCCAGCTTCTCCTCTTCATCGGTTTCTCATCACAACCTCTGCCTGTCCCAGCTTTTATTTTATTTTTCCTGTCAGTGCCTTGTTTTCCCTGCCTCTTTTTTTTTTCACTGTTGTCACATCGGTAAAATCCTCGCCTCCTGCCTTTTGGTCTTTGGACACAGAGGTGTCTGCACACTCTGTCCCTGCAGCTTCTCAGGATACCGAGCATCTTTGCCTTTTCTCGCCCTAGTTTATCGTCTCATGTTGTTGTTGTTGTTTTTTTATGGGGAAATGAGGAAGACGTGCTTAACTTTTCCCCAGAAGCTGTTTTTCATCATGCGTATTTTAACACAGCAATTCTGTTTTAATATATAATACAATTTACATACAAAGTGAAGCATTCAATAAGAGACGTAGCTTTTCACAACCATATTCTTACATGTTAACTATCTTACAGGATATTGTCAGAAACCTGTCCAGTTTTAGGATCTCTGTTTCCCTTCAGGGCGGCTTTTCTGCAGGCTGCGCTGTCTGGTCAGCAGGATTTACGGGAAAGGATGTCCAATGCTTTGGCGTGAATGGGCTTATAGAGGAGGGTGAAGCTGGAGGGGCTCAGGTGACCTTTGCCCTCTGGGTCGACTTTTCCCATCAGCACGTAGTTTTTTCCTGGATAGGAAATCGGAAATAAATGTCGCATCAGCATGTAGTAAATATCACACACTAGTCATACATGACAAATCGTCTGTTATTAGAGTTCATTTACATAATTACTAACTCATATTGAGACTTTATTACTCTGTGTATCACCTACATTGCTGCCTTTTAGCTAAGAATCACGTCATTAACGCATAATATATATCTCGGAACAGAAAAGTCCCAAATAATGTGTGGATATGATCAACTCCATGATGAGAAACATTGAGTCCTGAACGACTGAATGTGTCCATAGCTGCCTGAACTAAGTCTCAGATTCATCGCACAAAGCCAAAATCGTCATTCCCTATGCCCTCTGAAGCACTTGTGGCCCTCACATTGATTGCCAGGGCGCAGACAAAGGCTAGCATGTGGCGTTTGGGCCTAGTCGGAACATTTCCCCGTGTTGAGACGGAGCCATGAGCACCAAAAGCAGCAAAATCAAAGATCCAACCGGTCGACAGGGACAAGCTGGACAGTCACTACAGAGCTGGACAGCGAATACAGAGCAGCGTGTGATACCTTTGACCAGGCCGGGACATCTCTTGCAGTCGGAGGCCAGCGTGACCGACTTTATGGGTCCCGATTTCACGATTTTGAGGCTTCCTGTCTTGTAGGTCTTGATCAAGGATACGTCGACTGTCACCGAACCCATTGGACCAGCAGACAGATTTGTTATCCTACCCGTAACCACTGAAGGGAGACCAAACATCAGAGGTTACACAAGCTTACACCGCAAAGAAGAAAAAGTCTTTTTGAGTTTTCTGGATGTGCAGCTCACCGAAGTCATGAGGGCAGAAGCTGGACTGGAGCGTTCCGGTTCTCTTACAGGGCTGCGTGCACATCGGGTTCAGAGGCAGAGCTGCACAAAAAGCACAGGGGGGGACACGGTAAGGACACCACCCAAAGGGGGAGACTCCCCAGCATTTTCGGCCCACTCACGCTTCTTGCTGACTGGGGGCTTTTTGGTCACCGTCCTGCTGGGTCCCGCCGGTTTGGGGGACGGCGTGGGCTTGACTTTGGGTTTGGCGGTGGGTCTGGCTCCAGTCTTTGGGGTGGGCTTCGGAGGTTTGACTCGAGGTCTCATGGTGGGCTTGATCACCATGGGCTTGCGCGTGGACTTGGCCCTCAGGCTTGGTTTGATTGTCGGCTTCATCACCTTGATCACCTTGGTCCTGGGCGGGCTGCTGGTCCCTGGTTTGACGGTGGGTTTCCTCGCTGGGGGCTTGGGCGTCGGTTTGGCTGGTTTGGGTTTGGGCGTGGGTTTGACCGCGGGTTTGGGGGTAGGTTTACGCAGCGGGGGTTTCTTTACCAGCGGAGTCCTCACCGGTGGTTTTTTCACCGGTTTGGAGGTCGGTTTGGGCTGGAGACCTGGTCTGGGCTTACTGGTTGGCTTAGGTGTTGTTTTTGGAATCACTTTGGGCGGTTTGGTTGGTTTAGGCCCAGGTTTGGGAGATGGTTTAGGAATGGTTTTAGATGTTGGTTTGACGGGTTTCCTTGGCGTGATGGTTGGTGTGCGTGGTGTGGAGGTGGTCTTTGGCCCGTAGATGAAGTCTCCCCCGGCGGTGGGTCTGCGGGACCCCCGGGGCACGCTGGAGTAGTGGGCCATGAATCCATCTGAAGTCACACTCAGATCAGACACAAACTGGACGAGGAGTTCGTTGCCGTTGGTCACTATGGTCCTGCACGAAGAAGGGGACAAACCATAGCAACTCAGCCAGGATTCCCTTCTTTATCTATGCCCAAACTAACAGAAATCTCACCCCGGTGCTCTGTCTCCACAGAATTTCCCAATCCTCCTGGAGTCGTCGGTCTCCCCGCCGTTAAACAAGGCCACGTAGTCATAGCGACAGTAGGTGTCGGGCTCCAGATCCAGCTTGTCGAACTTCAGCTCAATCACCTGGTAAAAGAGGCAGCAGCACAAATTAGGGACGTCGTGACGGGGAATGGAGCCGGCACATGTTTATTTCTGCCTGCAGACACAGCTGGGGGAGGTGTTTCCAAACACAGAGGGGCATTTATCCCCCTCTTGCCCTTGGTTCATTCCTCGTTTCCTTGAGTTCAATCTCTTGGCAGACGCGAACTCACCGGCAGTCGCTCAATGAGGTCTTTCATTTGAATTCATGCTGTCACACTCGCTCTCGCAAACAAAATTACATAAGGTACATTAGGATGGATGTATCCCTGTGAAGGGCCCCCTCCCTGAGAGAACTGATCCCCTTCCTCCACCAGAAGCACGCCTCGTCTTACACACCAACAAGCCGAGTCTGACTCGGACTTGACTTCGGTTTGGCCGATCGCTCATGCTCTTTGTGAGTTAGCGGGTTTGAAGCAGTGATCTGGTTCAAGGCTCAAACATCTGACACCTGAGCAGTTCAGGATTAGTTGTTGGAACAGGAATAGTTCATAAAATGGTGACTACATTAGACACAACATGAGGCAGGGGGCCATCAGTATGTGGTGGTGATACATCCTGTACTATAGGACAAACATAGACTCCCATGTCGGGAATGAATCTCAGTAATTTATTTCCACTTTACATGTACCAACTGCTGAGTTTTAAAAAAAGAAAGACGATTGTGAGGAGCAGTACGATCCGCTTACATTACTGGGCTCTACGGAGATGTGCCAGGAGCAGCTGATACCTGCTGGGTAATTGGAGTTGGGCCAGTTGGGCGTCTTGACAGAGCCGTCAGGTTTGGTCAAGCGACCTCCGCAGAACTGGTCCTCTGTGGGAGTAAAGAAGAAAACTGACCCAAAAGAGGTTAAACGGAGCGTTCATCCCAGAGTTCTGGACCGATCAGAGAATCTGAGTCAGCTCTGAGGCCTCAAAGGAAACAAAAATCGCCCCAGAATTGGAAATGATTCTCCGGAGATGGTGAAAAAACACATCTCAGAGCAGAAGTTCGAACGGTGTCCCTGTGGCCACACCTTCCATGTGCGGCTTCCCGGCGTTGAATGAGGCGAGAAAGCCCCTCCCCCCCGTGGCGTCGTCCGACACCATCTCCAGCATCATGGTGTTGGAGGTGGAGATGAGCGCGCCGGGCCTGAAGGTCCCGCAGAAGCGGCCCAGCTTCTGCACCAGGCGGGAATGGCCGTTGTAGACGTCCAGGTAGTCGTAGCGACAGGTGGGGTCGGCCTCCATGTCGAAGAGACGGAAGGACAGCATGACCACGTGACCCTCTGGGACCTGTGGGGGCGAAGAGTAGGAGAGGAAGTCACCTTTTTCTATCGCCCACGTTGGTGGAAAATTGAACATGAACACAGGTTTTTGCGGCCAGTATCAAGAACACTGAGTCCTACTTTAAGGTGGACCCTGTTATTATCATTAACTTCAGAGAGGGCAGATGACAGATGCTGCCATAGATTTTAAACGTTAGTTTCGTTCAGATTCAGAAATGTATCTAAATATTTGTCTTTTCTGTCCAGAAAACATGATACCATTTGTTTTGTACTTTTTTTTCTTGATAGAATCAGCTCAAAATCCCAGAAAAACAGAAGTTATTTTAAAAACAAAACATTTTCAGTGAAAGTGGGCCACTCCACTCACAGTTATGTACCAGATGCATTTGCTGTTGGGTTTGTAGTAGCTGGGGAAGCCTTCGCTGGCCACGATGCCGGAGTCTGTGACCAGGTGGCCTCCGCAGGGGAACACGGGCCTGAAAGACAGACGGGAAAAAAACTGCCGTGGTGACGTGCGTCCAGAAGGAAACGCCACTGGCCCGGTGCTGTCTCACTGAGGGGTATTGAGGCCAAACCCTGAGCAAGCAAAGGTTCACGCACACGCTGAGGGCCACAGTGGCAGTCTCTGTTCTCGGAGGGGCGGGTTCCCAGTTTGCCCTCACGGTGTGTGTGTGTGTGTTTTGTTTTTTTCTTTTCGCTACGTTGGGCCAGAAACACCGTGGATATACAGTACGAGTGCTGTGTGGAAGGTTGTGAGGAGGCACACAACAGCACGGGGCGGCAAAGTGGCCCCTTCAGCAGCCTGAGTCTGCAGACACACACACACACACACACACCCCTCCGCTCAGATAAACACTCATCAAAGCTGGGACGTCCTCAGCTTTTAATTTAGTCACCAAGCACATGTTGAGCAATTTTTACTGTCTGCCGCCTCGGCACCTGCCCACTTTTTTTGGAAAATCAGCAGATTTGTTTGCCCTGAACTCTGTTTCTGTGATCGTGGGTTCGTTTTTTTTCTTCAGGGAGGCCTTGTGTGCCTGTTGCGGTGCCGTATGGTCACATCTGGCCGAGTATCCGGGTTGGTGGAGTCCCTCCCTTTCAGACCCTCTGGAGCTGAGCAACCCACAGACATTTGTTTGTCTCGTTCAATTTACAACCTGCGAGTGTGCTGTTGCGCACCGAGGCTTAGACAAACAGCTCCCAGAGCTGGCGCTTGAGCCCACGATGAGTAAAATTAGCTGAGCGGGATCGTTTATTTCACAAAAGGCCGCTCAGCACTTGTCCAGTTCTATCCCCACATGCTGTTATTTTGTCCGCCTGTCTGTCTGCGAGTGCTTAAAGGAGGAAAACCGCAACTTCCTGAGACTGAAATCTTCCATTTCTCTTGGGGACCATGCTGTAATAAAGCAACACTCGCAAACCTGAGCATGAGAAGGTTTTGCCCTGAGGCAAAAAACAGATTCAAACGAAGTACATTGCACACAGAGGCTCTGACACACCTACCTGGGGTCAGTGATGTTAGGCTGACTCTGAGCATCCGTCCGTCCAGAGAACGCCAGGGAAACCAGCAGAAGACACACAGTCCACACCCTGTCCTCCATCCTGCTGTCCTCCGAGCTTAGGAAAGACGGGAGGGGAGAAGGAGAAGGAGAAGAATCAGGAGGAAGGAGGGAGAAGCCGAGCGGAGGCGGGGAGAGATGTTGAGGATTGGAAGGGGAGGAGAGTCGACGACTGGTAAGGTGGTCAGCAGTGGAGGGAAAATCTCAACATTTTTCTGCTAAACGTGAACTTTTCACGGCCGGGATCAGCGCAGAGCAGCTGATCTGCAGGTGGAAAATGTAGAATATTGGAAAGATGTGTTCCAAATGGGGCGACATCAGGACCACTTCGCTGCACAGCATATCTACAGGCTGCTCTCTTAACATGAGCTGTTACGCTGTTCCAGATTAAATAATGTGATGGATGAAAATTTATAGATTTAGTTTAAGCTTGGAAACATTTGGAGACATGGCAACATTTAACTGAGAGGTAACATGACTCCAGTTGTGTAAAACTCTTGATAAACTGCACTTTTTGTTGCCATAGAGCTTATATGAAATAAAGGTAATCATGTATTATAGTTTACTATTATTTTTAAGTATATTCAATAAGCAAAACATTTGTGTTGGAGTTAATAAGCTGCAATATAGTGGCTTTGTCACTATGAGAATGTTAGCATGCTGACGTTAGCTCAAAGTCCTCTAAATGTTGCTGTTTTACTTTGAGAAACTAGAGATTAAATTCCTTTTACAGGGAACTCGGAGGGGGGAACTGCTTGGAATGATTTGAGTGCACAAAAGAATGAAAAATACACAGATGAAAATAGTCATCTGACGGGAATCCTGACCTAAAGGTTGAGAAATTCTAAATTGTGCATCAAAAATCCTCTTTGTTTTGGCACATACCGATGTGTCATTATTGTAAAAATAGGTTTTGATTCAGTGCCACTTTAATGTTTTTAGTTTATTAACACTAGCCGTCTCGTAATGCAACCCACACACATTATGACCATTACTGTAATCACAATGTGAAGTAAAACTTTCTGTTTGTCCAAAGGAGAACATGCCTTTGTCTTTTTTAAGCTGCGGTGACCACTTAGGGTTGAAACCACAGTTGCATAGAAGGAGACTGCGGTCGGGTAGGAGAGCAGCTGCCCTGATCTGCTCCCGGCTCCCACTTCTTTCTGGACTCTTCTGTGTACCCCGGCCAACTGCTGCAAAACACCCACAGACCGAAATAGCCTGCAGGGAGCGGTGTAAAACTGACTGTGCTGCGGAAGAAAAGACCCAGATCCGGCTTCTCATTTCGAAGGCAATTCAAGTCATTTTATTGTCATCTTTTTTTGTACAAATAACTTCACAAAAATATTAAACTGTAGACGCCACCGACGCCGAGAAGCATGGGTTATCACATGACCGGAGCGGTGCCACAGAGAGGAAGAGAAAGCAAGTGACACAGAGGTAAAGATAGTTGATGCTCTCAGGGAAACCCACCCACGTCCTCCGGGGTCGTCCCGGGTCCTTCTGGTGCCGAGCATTTGGGGGAAGAGAGTCCGTTCAGCCGGGGTTTCAGAAGTCTGTGTTGAATGCTCAAACTAAAAAGGTGCAGGTCCGTTTTCGTAGTGCTCCGTTCGTCTTGCTTGGCGAACAGCGTCTCTGCTCTAGCACGTGTCGTCTCATTTCATTTAGCGGGTTCACAACAACGGGGGCTTTTTAAAACCTTTTTCCTCACATCTTTGACAGAGTTTTTGGTGCGTTTCTATTTCCTCTATTTCATTTGTAGGCGATTCAAGTACAAAAATATACACAATGTTTAGAAAATTACATGTTTCACACTGTACACTTGCTTAACTAAAACTAAGGAGGTCCTTTAGTTATTTAGATATTTTTTTTTTTTTTTTTTTAGAAAGAAAGTGTTTTTTTATCCCCCATAGGGTTTTAGGTTAAAAAGAAACATTCAGTACAGAGAAAGCTGGACCCTGGACCCTCAGGGAGGAGTTGGTCTTTCTGCAGAGGTGCCTTTCTGTAACACATTCGTCGCAGTCCGCTCTGTTTTCTCAACAGCTTAAATAAATATGCTTACAAGAACAGCAAAAGGGAGGAAAAAGAACCAGGTCACTCTAAAAAATAGAGTGGTATCCGTTGTGCGCTTTCACCCGCAGTCTGGCCACGTCTCAGGTGGCCGACGGGCGCCTCGGCGTCCGGCCAGTCCGGCCGGAAACGGCCTTTATCTGGACTGATATGCACCTGGACGTCCCCCGCGGAGCCCCGACTCTGGAAGCAAAACCGTCCTGCACGTCTGCAGGACGGGCGCGATGAGCACAGAAGCTCCTCCCACGTTTAGGTGTCTGCCTTTTGGCCCGCGGCGCCTGAGGTGGCGCCGGGCGCTTTGCCTTCCTCCTCCCCCTCCTCCTCCTCTTCCATCCCGGGCTGGGCCTCGTCCATGGCCACCTCTGTGAGGCTCGGGTCGGGCTTGCTCTCCTCGTGGGCCTTCAGCACGGCGCAGAGCTCCATGTCGTGGATTTCCACGTCGAACGGGGCTACGGGGGGCACGCAGGGGGGGCTCTTGCAGCCCACGCAGCCCTGGAAGGCAAACAGAAAAAAAAAAAGGAAGCGGCGGTTAGTTCAGAGCTCCGCCGCACTGGGCAGATGTCACCGGGGGGGCGGGGC
>JABUIW010000089.1:188707-223759 GCA_013363375.1 Menidia beryllina
CTCAGCTCCTTCTTCTGCTCGTCCGTGAAGCGGGGCTGGTGTTTCTGGAGGTTCCGCAGAGCCTCCCGGTCCTCACGCAGCACTGTCTCCACGTCCCTATTGGCCGGAGGGACACAACATGTCAGATCGGTCTGGATCCGGGCTTGCCGGAGTTCCGGCCCCGGGGAGGAGGAGCGGTTCTCGGGGCCTACCTGACGGGCAGCTGGTAGGTCATCATGACCTTGTCGTCGGTGTTGGCCATCAGCAGCCAGATGGGGTCCTGCAGGACGCACTTGATGAACTGCTCCTCGCCGCCGTCCCCTCCACCGCTGCTGCTGCCCCCTGCTGGCTGCTTCCGGGAGTGGTCGTTCTCCGAGGAGTCGATGCTCCCAAAGTACTTGCTGGTGTGGCTGCCGCCTGCAGGGACAAGAGGACAAAGCTCTCCTTTAACGGGGCCGACTGGGTTTGCTGAGAGTCTCCGTCTGAAATATGCTTGTTAGGCAGATTTCTAGGAGTTACATTTAGCGTAAAAGTTTTCTCCACTTAATTGAACTGAAATAATTTGTCTGTTTGGAGTTTAAATCATTGACTGGTGAAGAAGGAGCTCAATGAACCTGTGTACTCACTGGTTCCACTGGTGCCAGAGGAGCTGCAGCCATTGGAGCCGGAGCCGGAACCCGAGGACCTGGTGCCTGAGGACCCGGAGCCGGAGGCGGCCGAGCCGGTGCCTGAGCGGGAGTCCTCCTGCAGCAGCAGGTCCAGCAGGTCGCTGGAGGTGGACATGGCGTCCTGGTTGGACTCGTTGGCTTCGCCCTAAAGTCGGAGATCAAACGAGCCATTTATTAGCATACTTCCAAATATTTGATCACGTTGAGACATTTTGTAAACAAAACGAGAGCGAACGGCCCCCCAGCTGCAGTGCTTACATTCTCATTCTCCTTTGACGTATCGTCAGAGCTCGTCTGATTGGCTGAGCTCTGCCCCCCGGCGCCGCCCCCCTGCGCAGATGGCGCGGTTTGCTGGGACGCTGCCAGCGCCGTGGCGACCTCCAGGCGGTTGCTGGGCGACTCCTCCAGCTGCAGCAGGTTGAGCGGGGAGGAGCACCGGGACTGGAAGAGGGGGGACTCCGCCCCCTCGCGGTCGGCGGGCATCTGCGTGCAGGACTGAGGCGTGCTGCTGCGGGACGGGGCGCACGGGGCCGAGGCCGCCATGAGGTGGGAAATGTTGGCCATGGGGGCCGGGAGGACCGGGGGGGCTCCCGGGTAGCTGTAGTTGGGGTTGTAGAAGGGTCCTGGGGTGGCGGCGCCCTGCTGAGACATGGTCGCTCCCATCTGGGGGAACATGTAGTTTGGCAGAACCAGGGCCATCATGGGGGGGACCATCTGGGCGGCGGGGAACCGGGACGGGTCGGGGATGGGCAGGGGCTGCGCCATGGGCGGGTAGATGGGGTAGAGCGGGAGCATGCCGGAGGCAAACGGAGACGGGGGGATGCTTGCTTGCGAGCCCAGGGAGGGCCAGGAGGAGGAGTTTGTGGGAGCCCCGAGGGTCATGCCCAGCGGCATGGGGGCCGAGCCCGCCCGGGGGTCCTGGCGAGCCCCAGGAGCGCCCAGGGAGCTGCGCGGCTCCGAGGACTCCTGGTGTTTGAGCCTCTTGCCGCCGCGGCCCCGCCGGTGGACGGAGCTGCCTCCGGCCGCGGGGTAGTCCCGAGAGCAGCGCACGCCTGGGAGAGGGAAAGGCATCAGTCGTTTTCCCCCTACACACACACACACGGGCCTCTAAATGTGTGATTAACAACGCGTCCGTACCTCGTGGCGGAGCAGCTGGGGTCTGGCAGCGCACGTTGGAGGACGCCGTCTGATCGAAGACGCGCAGCTTGCTGAGGTCCTTGAAGCGGTCCAGGAAGGCCTGCTCCTCCTGCTGGGTGTGGGCAGACAGCACCTCCTTGGTGAGGCCCAGCCGGCCGCCCCCCACGCTCCCGCTCCTCCGGCTGTCTCGCTCCGCCTGAGCGGCCTGCGGCTGGGGGGACGGTGGGAAGGCTGGGGGAGGAAGAGGAGGAGGGCAGTGGGCGAAGGCCATGCTGGTGGCCGGCGGCGAGCCGCTTGTGGGAGGAGTTGGGGCGGGGGCAGTGGTTGGAGGAGGAGCCAAGGTAGGAGTTGTTGGTGCGTCTTCCATGACAATGTCTGTGAGAGAAGAGGATGATGACGGGTGTTATGAGACAAAAAAAAGGAGAGAAAAGAGTTAAAAAGGTAGGAAAAATAAATATGCACATGAAAACGTTTGATAGAGTTTGATACAGTTTGATACAATGCCCCCCCAACATTATCTGTTCCTATTAAACCTCCAAACTGAGTGTATAAACATTCAAACATACTTAACAAGTGGTGTTCTCATTCATTACACCCATTTTCTTTTTGTCTCTCACAACATTTACCACAGATTCTGGTTAAGGTTTGATTTGGAAACCAAACCGCCATCAAAGTCTTGATCCAGTACAGACTGTACAGTCTGCCTGGTTTTTCTGGTGAATAGATGTTTTTGGATGTTTTCTCATCGTTTTCACCAAAACAACTTCCTCCCCGATACCATTTTACAAGGGCACCGTCATAACAGTGTGAGGAGGGGTCAGTCAGGCTGTGGAGACAGCTTGACTGTGCCAGACTTTCAAGGATAAACACAGATACCAGCCGAGTGAGTTTGAGATTCTTCTTTCCTTGTGTTACAGCTACAAGAGCCTCTGGCATCATTCAGCCTCGCAGAGGCCGAAATTGGAATGAAAATCCGTTTGGGTACAAGAAAATCTGGACAAAGGGCTAAAGTTCCCCTCCAGTTACTGTTTAATCGTGTGGTAATTCACTCTTATTAAAACTGTTATTGACTTGTTAAAGAAGTTTCTTTTTCTTGACTGTGGCTGGAAGAGAAGGTATTCTGTGAGTTGAACGATACCAAAAAAAACAAACAATGGAAGCACTTGGATGATTTTTCCCGTCCTGGACCTGTTGAGAGTGTGAGTGCTGACGGTGCCCACCTGACTCGGGAGGCTTCTTGTCTCCTACATGGACGATGGTGCTGCTGAAGCTACACTGAGACGTTACTGAGGCTACACTCTCTGCCTTCGTGGCCATGGTCAGAGGAGGCAGAGGAGGTGGTTCACCTACAAGGTTTACTGAACCACCTGGGGAGAAATTGGCGTCACAGTTCAGATAAACAGACACATGAACAACCAGCTTTGTTAGTCTCAACAGGCAAGTCAAGCTCACACATTTGGACCGTAGGAGGAGATGGTCAGCTAAGTTTATTCGGCTTCTAATTGCTCTGAGTTAAATTAACATGGCATCTCGTGCCGCTTCGGCATCGGGAAGTACCTTTGCTGTTGCCGCTGGCGTCCGGCTGCCTGTCCTCGTCAGAGGTGGAGGTGCAGGAGGAGGAGCCGCACTTCCTTTTGACGGTGTTGGGAATGTTGCAGCTCTCCAGGTACCTGTGCAGGAAAAGCCTCGGATGAGCGGGATGCCGGCGACAAAACTGAGCCGGACGACGTGGCTTTGGCCGTGTGCACCGACCTGATGATGCTGTCCAGGCAGTTGATCTGCTGGTAGGAGTAGCCGGTGGTGGGCTCCTTGGGCACCAGCGACGCGGGGACCAGTGCCCGGGGGGGCTGCGTCATGTCCGCCGTCAGGCCTCTGAGCGGGTCGCTGCAGATGGCTCTGACATTTGCTGCCCCTGGGGTTAAGAAGGGGCATTTTTAGGGTCTGATGACACTTTTAGCCAACTGCAGGCGTGCTAAGTGGGACCGGCTGCCGGGAAAACTTACCTGTGCCGGGGTTTTTTCGTGGTGGCGGGCGGTTACGAGACTCGATGAAAACCTGCTGCCCGTTGGTTTTGACCATGTGGACGTCTTTGCAGATCTGCTGAAACGTCATCTGGAGAAAAACATGCGGTCCAACAAAGTTAGAAGGGAGGCCAATCGTGTGCTGATATGTGAACCTGATTTAGAGTGAACCCCTTTACATCTCAAAGTAGGGGGGCGCAGCCCTTCAGGGGTTCTAGTTCCTGTTTTAGCGCCCCTTTAGCTCTGTGCATTCATGGGGCTGAGGTCCCAGGGCCACTACAGGAGAGCTTGCTGGGTTTGTAAAAGGATGGATGCTTGCACAACACCTGACTTTCTTCTCTGGGAGTGTTTCTGGGCGTGTTTTGTGACTCACAGGTTTGTGCAAAGTGACGGCGGTGGCGGCGCCTTCGTCCATCGCGGCCCCGTTGCTGTCGCTGGACGAGGCGGCCGAGGCACTCAGGTGCTGCTGGTGGGAGCGGTGGGAGCCCCGCGAGCCGCTGGAGCCCAGCGAGCTGTAGCCCTGGGAGCTGCCGCTGTGCACCGGCTGCGCCAGCACCCGGTGGATCTGCTCGCTTAGCTGGACGATGTCGGGCGTGGTGACGCGGCTCTCACTGCCACGCGGCATGGAGAACACATCCTCGTTCAGAGGACTCCTGGAGACGGAGAGGGATAGGGTTAGTTTAATACTCAGGTCTGTGGCCGGACTGTATTTTTACATCGTGTGGCCACATCTGACTATCAAAGACACGTCTTCCTTCTGTCTGAGTGCTTGTGATGTAACAGACTGATGACTAACGCACATCACTCCCACTCAGGGCACTACGCTCTAATAAAAAGACTAAAAACAACTGTTACCGCACACTTGTTTTTCAGCACGATTACTAACAGTAAACACGCATGCACATAATATACATTTTTGCTGCCTGAATTTCCCCTGACGGGACAATAAAAGCTTTTTCCTTTCCATTCCATTCTGAAAATGATCTGTACTGCTGGATTCTTTCTGCTTATGAGACGTAAGAGAGAGAAAAACTTACGTTCTGACTTTGTGGCGCCCAACAACAAACGCCACCTTTCTGCTCCAGGGGTTGACGAAGGAGGACCAGCTGGTGTCGATGGTCAGGTACTCCCCGTTGCGGGCGCACATGCGCAGGGGAGAATATTCAAACGGCTGCCCTGCAAACTGAAAGACTGGAGGAGAAGAAGAAGACGTATGTTCAGAGATCAGGAGCAAGCTCCCAATACAGCACATTAACATGTTATTCCTGCTTTACACATATTTAATTTAGGTAAAACTACCCTCAACCGTCTATATAAATGTATTCATTGGTGGTATCAGACTCACTCTTCTCGTGAATGGCCACCAACATGGGTCTGTCCTCTGGGTGGACGCAGAGCAGGATGGGGGTCCCCACCAAGTCCTGGGGCAGGTAGCCCAACAGTGGCACTGCCCTGCAAACGCATCACACGGCTCATTTAATATGCATCCAAAGAAGACAGTTCAAGCAAACAGAACTTTTAGCTTCAGCGCTTTGAATAGGAACAAAACAAATAGCATTTTTTACAAAGTCTGAAATGAAATGTTCTGTTCCTAATACAATGCGGGCATGGAAAGGAGCCCCCAGATCAAAATGTTCCCAAACAAAAACCTAAAGAAAGCATCTGAAGTCTTATAGAGTCCCCTTTCAGATAATTTCATCAGCTAAAGGCTGCGGGCAGAAGGCAGGCGAGCAGTAACCATAGCACCAGAGGAGAGAACTGACCGCTCATCGACTTCTTGGAAGAGGCAGCTGGGACTGTGGCTGGTGGTGAAGATCCTCTTGTCAGGAGGGATACGAGGAGCTAATGGGTGGAAATGAAACAGACATCAGTGGTGAGCAGGCTATGCAGGCTGGCTGAGTACACGGCAGACATTTTGAACAAATAGTAAAAGGTTAATTTGCATTTGTAAAGGCATTTGGTCTGCGTATGATCCATATTCAGAGAAATATGCTCCTCCAGAATTAACCAGCGGCACGCAGTCTGCCCCTTCTACTATTACCCGGGCCTACGTGAGGCCCTGATGCGCAGCAGAAATATTTCCACCAAAAGTCTGAAATAGATGTCAGACTCTGCGGTTTTAGTGCTATGAGCAGATGCCTGTTCATAGCACCGAAACAAGATTTTTTTTTTGCTCGGTTTCGTTTTGGGACGAGTTGTTTTGTTGTTCGATGAGTCACTTCCCCCCCACATGTCTGTGCCGGCAACAGGAGGGGAGGGGGAGGGAAACCAAACCGCCACCCAACTCAAATCAGACCAAATCAAAGCGGCGCGTCAAACGAATCGGCCCATTTGCTCGTGTGAAATGCTTGGGCTGGGTCACGTACCCTCGTATCCGGAGTGGACCTTCTCGGCGAGGAGCAGGCAGCAGGGCTGCGGCTCGGCGTCGTCGGAGTCTCTGAGGGTCAGCTGGTAGGGCGTCAGCCGGAACGGGGAGTAGCGCATCTCACTGCCCCTGGCCCGGTCGGCACTGAGCCGGCAGAACATGGACTTCTCCTGCGTGCAGTCGACGGGAGGAGAGGCTGCGGGAGGTAAAGTCGGTCAGTACGGGAGCCCATGCGTGTCTTCCCTTCCCTGCATGGGGGGATGGGGGGGTTAACTCACCCGAGCCGATGCAGGAGGCCCAGGAGGGCAGGCGGCAGGGCGCCGTGCCGCTGTAGAAGGTGCTGACGTCCTGCGGGGCCAGGAGCTCGGAAAACATGGTGCCCTGCAGGAACTCGGGCTTGCAGCGCAGCAGGGAGGAGCCTTGTGGGGATATGTACACCACTTTCCCCGACAGGAAGGACACCGCTATGGAGAAGGTGTCCTGAGGAGCAGAGAGGAGGGAGTGAGACTTGGTTGTCCTGCCAGTGCTCTCACCATGTGACCACACGTTATTTATTCTAAGACGGATAGTTAACCGTTAAACTTACAGTGTTTTTCAGCGTGTACTCTGAGGTGATGTTGTCCAGCTCCTCGATGGTGAAGGTGGACAGGTCCAGGCTGCAGCCGTGACACTCCTCCACACTCCACTGATGGTAGTACTCCTTGTTGGCTGCAAAAATGAAAGATTTCGCCGTTACAAGGTTGAAATGTGAAAAAGCTTTCGTTACTAATAGATTCAGCCACATATGCTCCCTCGGGGAGGTCTGGGCCCTCACCTCGGACTTGTCTGACACACTGAAGTGCGTATTTGAGGGCGCTTAAGGTGCTGGAGTGGCCCTTGGTCTTGCGCTCAGCTGGCAGGCGGAGCTTGAGCTCCTTGATGGCCTTCATCAGCTCCTTCTGCGTCTGGAGCCGCGCCGACTGGTCGCTGCTGCAGCCGGAGGTGGAGGGCGGGTCGTGCTCCGAGCTGGTGGACAGCAGGCTGTAGGCCAGAGAGCCGCCGGGAGGCGACAGACTCTGTGAGTTGGAGCTGCTAAGGAGTTAAAAATACTTTGAGCATCTCCGCTCTTTGTAAGCGAGCCAAGACAAGAATGCAAATCTGCTCTGAATGTGAGACTTCTTTGTTCACTGTGCACGGAGCACATGCTCACGCTGGTGTTACATGTGCGTGTATGAAGCTATAGAGCATCTTTAGCTCAGATGATGGTTTACACTCAAACTAAAGAGCCTCAGTTTGAATATACAGTCCTTAAAATCATCATATTAATCAACATTTGGCGCCAGCAGATTACATTAAATCACACTCCAACTAAAGTTGACGATTCCTGTATCTTTATTTTATCATTACTGCAACTGAATTCTTTTTTTTTTTTATAGGAAAATCCTTTAGCTGTGCAATCAGCAGTGGACATAAATCTCTAAAGTCTGTCCTTGCAGCCATAAGATTCTGCATGTCTATAAACCGAGGACGACCCTCACTGTGTTTTATAGCAGCTGCCCTTTAACCTGAACGGCCGAACTGCAGCACGTCAATGTTCCTTCGCCTGTTATGCAACCAACTGTAAAAGCGCCGGGCTGAAGCTGGCATTTCTCTGACTGATGTGAGGTGCTGCGTGATCGGGGGCTGTCTCTCACCTCTTGTTGCTCTCCGTGTTTTCCAGCATCATGCCGGAGTCCTTCCCGTTGGAGGAGCTGTGACTGCGGGAGCTGCGTGATGACTGGTGTCTGCACGGCCTGTTGTCCCGCTCGCCCGAGTCGTTCCCGCTGGACACCCCGTCCATGTCGTCCGAGTTGTGCCCCCTTTGGTCTCCGGACCTGGACCCGCCGTCGGGGGAGGAGCCCCCTCCGGAGCTGCTCCCCTGCTCCTGGGAGATGTCATTGGTCCTGGGCTGAGCACCGCCGCTCTGCAGGCTTAAGCGCTGTGACTCGGCCTGGAGCTGGTCGTCTTCAGCCGCCGCCACTCCCCCCTGAGTGCTGCTGCTGGGCGTGGATGTGGAGATGTCATAACTCATACTAGAGTAGGATGAGGCTGGGACAGCTTGATTGGAGCGAATCTGATTCAAGTGGGACTACTGTTTACGTACAAGTGAATCATAGCTGTTGTTTTTAGAGAAGAAAAAAAATGGAGAAATTCTTTATCCTGCAAAACAAAAACAGAAGTTTGTTTAAGAGTCAGTACCTGTAAAGCCCTTTATAAGAGTAGATTGCAGTAAGTTCACAAATCACACAAAAAAAGCTTGAATTCTAACCTTCAGTTGTCGCTCAAGTCTCTGTCCACCAGATGAATCTCTGGTTATGAAACAGCTCTGGCACGAGCGCTCCGACAGATGGGATGAGAGATGGAGAGGCAGAGCGAGAAAAACAGCTCTTGGTGAAAAAAAAAAAATCCTTTTCACTCGCCTCCACTGAGTTGTGTTGCTCTAAGCGCTGAAGGCTAGCTGAAATGAAGAAGACACCGGCAGACAAAACCAAATCGTTAGCAGCGTAAAACACCTGCAGCAGTCTCCTCAGCACCTCCCAAAACCAAAGCTTAAAAATGACCAAAAATAAGGGACGCAGTTGGTCAAAGTAAATCCGAACCCGGCCATGAAAGGCTCTCATGGCTGTGTGGGCTGCATGTAAGAGTCTGTGGATGCTCAGGGCCCAGCTGACTGTCTTGTACACAGATTATCTCCAAATGAAAAGAAAAGGAGGAAAACAACAACCTCGGCTTGGGCACTGAATGACAATAATCTTCAGGGACTATTTGCATGCTGCGACTGCGTATGCATCCATCTGAATATAGACAGCAACATACACAGGTCGGCCGTCATAGCCCAGTGCCCCATCACCCAGAGAAGGGCCAAAATAAACATAAGAGCAGGAGCTCAGCATCACAGATCAGAAACATCGGGGTTTACTTCTGAACAGCGTCTCCAAGTATACATTTATAGCCACCACCTACGCAACTGAAAGTCTATTGCTATTTATTTAAGAGCCGAGGGTGAAATTCCGTAATCCTTTAAGACCCAAAGACGCACTGTTGAGACGACACAGACAACTACTAAGTCCTCAATCCAATCATTTTCCCCCCGTGGCTGCCCCACAGGCCCCTTTACCTGCCTCTGCCAGGTGTGCAGAGTTTGTTTGGGACAGGTTTAAAAGGCGATCAGACAGAAAACGCTTGATGCCTGACGCAGGGGCCCGAACTGGCTGAGTGGACAGGAGCGTCAACTTATCCCAAAAATAACTTCATGAGCTGGTTGACTGCAAAACGGGCTGAATAACATGCACCAATGCCACCCGGGGCAGTGCTGACCAGCGCTCTGTTTGGTCAGACGGGCGCTGTGCACTCGCACAGGAGGCGCTGTGTGGCCAATGTGGGCGGGGGAAGGCGCCATCGTGGACTGGGAATATGCGAGCGAGGTGCGAGTGGGTGTCGAGGCAGACTGGCATCCAAGCATACATCCACGTGTGAGAGAAGCAAACAAGAATAAACAGGGGGGTGGCGGCGGGGAAACGGGCTGCAGTTACTAAAAGACCCTCGGATGTGTCAGCCTGATCCCCCCACGCCCCTGCAATGCAAAAATAAAGATGGAAACTCCCTTATTAGATCCCAGTTTTCTAAGTCTGTCACTGCCAATTGGGGCTTAGAAGACTGGCTAAAATCCACAAAACATTATCTGGATTACAGGTTATAGATTCACATCTACATCTGTGAGGAGGATGGAAAAAAAAGAACACACAAACTCCACACAGGTACACATCACTGCTCCTCTATGCCTCCCACCCTCTCTCTTATTCACAGGAAATGCACTCTGTACGACCAGCTTCTGATTATGCAAGTTAGAGCTAATCTTGGCGTGGGAAGGAAAACACAATGCAACGAGGCCTCCTGACAGTAAGGTGGTAAAAGTGAAAAAAAAAAAAAAGATAGATGCTTCTTTTGGTAAAAACGCTTCACACCAAGACATCTTCAGGCAGATAGAATTTGAAATCAATCACAGGAGCTCTTCCTCTATTGTTTCCCAATGTAAAAACAGCTGCACATTGCCTTTTTTGGGTCATCTAACAAACCTCAGCTGCACAAAACCATGCATTTGATAGATAAATTCATTGTTTTTATCTTCATAACTCAATTATAATAATTTAAGCCACAACAAAACAACAAGTCAATTTTTTTTGTAAGACTAGAGAAGCATTTCTGAGGGAAAACACATAGAAGAGGCTGCAACATCAACACGGTGAGGACTTGAGATAAAATACAAGCCTGAACAACCCTCTGCTACAAGGAGAGACCCAGGACGGCCAAGAACATGACATGCCCAGAATAACCCGAAGGCTGCCCTTTGAGCTGAAACAAGGAAATATAAATTGGGACAGTTGTGCTCATTAAAGATTAGGAGCTGCACACATTTCTGTTCAAGTCAGCCATATCTTTCTGGGTGAGACGGGGAGAGGTTCCCGAGACAAAACAAGCGACAGAAATAGTCAAACGCCTTGAAAAATGATAAGCCTGTACTGATAGGGTTATTTTCTGAAGCCACGGTAACGATGTGAGAGTCTTTCAGAGCAAAAAGAAAAAGAAAAGAAACCTCTAAACTTATCAGCTAATCATGAACATCTTCCCTCCACTGAGCCAACAAATGTACAAAAATGACAAAGATGGAGGCTGTGCTCCTCTGGCCTGTGAAGTCAAAACTGCTCACATCCCTGCTGCAATGTTCAGGACTGTGCGGGAAGGTGTTCTGGGGCTTCGTCCATCACGACGACGGTCTCTCCTCTTCTTCCTCTTTCTCCTCTTCCTCCTCACCTGCCCGCGAGCCCGACAAAGACGGAGCCAAACGGTCGGACGTCGCCCCGCTTCTCTTTCGCGTATACACACACACGCGCAAGGCGCACGTGTCCGCGGCGGTGTTTTCCGCGAGCCTCGCCGGCCGCTGATTGGCCGGCGCGGCGGGCCAATCGCAGAGCGCGCCGCTCAGAGGCTGCGTGGTCCAAACGCCCCGCAACACACGGAGAGCCCGTTCAACGCACGAAACAGAGAGCCGATTCACTGAACTGCTATCGCGGAGATAAAGAGAGCAGAAATAGCCACCCCGATTCTCCCAGCAGCAGAGATTACAAAGCGATAAAGCAAACTGATTAACACGAGTAATCGAATATTCCACAAAACACTGATACAGTTACTTTAACTGGTGTTTAATGAATAGGATCTGCTAAAGACCTCTAGTGGTTGTGTAATGAATTCCACATAGAAAATATAAACCAAGTCAAATCCATGTAAAAACCCACTAGCAGAATGATGAACGTGACAGAGCCAGTCAAAAGATCTACTGATTGCAGCTGTGTGGACGTCACTGCCTCCTTAACTTGTATTTCGATCTGACTTCGCACTTTGTTATCTTTCTTGCCCAAAAACCAAGAAAGCAGCCAGGCTGGCCGTCCTCCAGCATGCTGTTAAATGACTGTCCGCGGCTGACAGACAGCACATCTCACCCCCAGAGCCAAACCACAAAAAGGTCTGCAGGACACCCGTCCTTTCATGTGCAAACCTGTGATGTTAGCTACGGGAAACTTTCCTTTGAACAGCTTTACATGCTGATACTGGGAAAATACCAACATAAAAGAGCTAAATGAGTTACTTCTAAACACCACTGTCATACTGAAAGTTCAAGTTACATAACTGGCCCTGCATTAGGTTTAAGCTGATATGATCAGTCTTTTATGTGATATTTATTTAAGCTAAAATTACACCAAAACCATACCTAAAAACTTAAAAAGCCTTCATCTTTGCAGGTTACACGAGTAGACCAAAGAATGTAATTTATTTTATGTTCATTGTTACACCCCACGTCTGTGTCCTGTTTCAGTAAACTTACAAACATAGAATCCTCACAAAATACATTTTATCTTGGCCTTCAAAAGGGCCAGGAAGGTTGTCTGTGTTGATAAGAGCAGATCAAAACAGGCCTTAACCCAAACCTTGACTTCCAGATCTGCCCGACATTATTCTCGCCGTTCAACATTAAATATACAGTTTCTGGTGTGAATTACACGAGTGGCTGTTGTGCTGCTCGGCACTTTGTGGTAACTTGATAATATCGGAGCATATTCAAAAACAGCTCGATTTAAAAAAAAAAAAAAAAAAAAAATTTAAAAAAAACCCCAATAAAAAAAAAAAAAAAAAAAGATACTTGCATTTATGCCCCTGGTATAATGTAAACTGACACCCAAAAACACCTGCAGCTCTTAATATTCAAGCTATAAAATCAAAACAGAAAATGTGACTGATAGTGCACCTTAAGCAACACCAGAGGATAAGCTTGGCATTCCTGATTGTTTGACTTTTTGGGGAACATGGAGGACCAACACAGTCCCTCCAGCTTTTCTCCTCAAACACCTGTCCTTCTCTGCTTGTCTCTGTTGCCACCACACACACACGAGCAACAGAAAAAACATCAGAAAATGATTTAGTCGTTGGTAAAAACTTAGGAGTAACCAACTAATTTTGCACAGTCAAAAGCAGAGAGAGAGTGGAACTGTTCCGGCACATCAGCTCTGAAGCTGCCCCAGAACCACAGCTTCACACTTTGATGTAATCACTGTGAGGGAAACTACAGACCCAGTGCCTCACTCTGATGTTGAGTCACCACCCAATTAAACATGTGCTCACACTGTCCAAATGTGCAGAACATCGTCTTTACCGTGTCGTGCTTTCTCACTGGAACAGTCACCGTGTAGCTCGCGGGTGTGAGAACTCGCAAGTTGGACTTGTTTGTGCTTCGGTTGGAGCTCTCTCACCTTTGAGTTAATCAGTCAGAAAACTGAGTTGTGTTATGCTTTTTATTTAATTTGGATATTTATGTGCAGCTGTTTTTCACACTCAGTTAGTTAGTTGGTTAAAAAAAAAAGAAAGAAAAAAGCCTGCAGGGCCGCATTTGCTTCGATTTATGTGCCTCTCTCGATACTCCAGTCAGTCCCTGCTGACACACAGAAAGTCCCATAATGAGGCTTTTCCACCTGAGACTGGACTGCACAGCAGGTGTCGTCGTCGCCAGACTTAAAAGCACGACATAAAATCGAGATAAAGATGCCAGCTGGCCATTCAGTGTGCGGTGGAATAAAAATGGTGGCAGGAATTAGGGGCAGAGGCGTCCTGAGATTCATTCAAGCTGATCTGCGGCTACAAGGTGCTGACACATATTTTCCGAGTCGTGTCATGCAAACAACAGGAGGATGACAGCGGCAAAAGCAATTCCTGGATGTGACCAGCATCTTCAAACCGCGTTTTTCTAGACAAGTGACAAGCAATCTGCACACCCACAGCAGCCACTTTTTTCCATAAAAAAATCACATACAGCTGCATTAAAAAAAAAGGAACAATATCTGTATAATCACCAAATCATTCAGAAATTATTTAAAGTGTAAGATGTAATTAATACAGGTGACATGAACCCATTTGGACATGCTTTAACACACAGATTAACCTGCACATGTTCAGAGGTGTGCACTTGCTTATCACAAATATAAACCATCCTGATCCTCCATTGATGCCTCTGTCATGGCTGTGAATGAACCCAACAGCATCCTCCCTGGTCAAACCCCGTATGTTGCACTTTGGGTAATGAAACGAGTGCATCGCCGAGCTGCCATTGCAGAGGGGCACGCAGCTGGGATATGGGTCGTTGATTAAAAAAAAAAAAACGGATAGCTTGGATGTCACAACAATTTGTGACCCGGATCGCGGACAATCGTAAGCAGAACCTGATTACAGACACCTAAAGCAAGGGGGACATTTTGCAACCGTGCTGCCTCATTGTGCAACGTCCACAAACACGCCTACACCACATAAAACACAACACTGAAACGTGCAAACACTTCGAACTTGTACATAAAACGAAGCAGATATAACCTGACTACCAATATTATTAAAACATATAAGAGTAAGCCTATAGAGGTATCAGTTTTCTATAAAGTACGTCTAAAACCGGGTGGCACAAAACATTTGTCTTTACACTTAAAATAAGTATGATAGAATATGGTTTATTTTAAGATAGAGTTGTCGAAATAAGAGGTTGACAATATTTTGCCAGCAGTTTTTAGCGATAACAGTATCGAGTAAAACTTAGCATGCTATTAGGCTAAAGTCATAGACACGACAATTTCACAAAGCCGAAAAACTTACCTTTGGCATGCTTTAGTATAAACGCAGTTTATTTCTTATTCCACCGTGAGGTGCTTAAAGATTTTCGAAAGAAACGGCGTCAAATCCAGGTCGTTTGTCAAGCCTTCTGAAATGTCGCTCCATACATTCCTAGTCCGCTCCCCGACTGTAGTTTACACGCATGGCAACACGTGCTAGAGCGTGCACTGGCAAGTGATGATGAATCCTCCGCCGTGATTGGCCGAAGCAACGTCGAGGTCACGCCCAGGCCACGCCTCTCTGGATTCTGATTGGTCGATATGGGCGGGGTTCTCCGCACGGGGCTCGGCAGTCACGTTGCAGAGTGACTGGTCCTGAGTTCTTTTCCAAACGGACCAAAACACGAGAGGGCGTAGCCCGCTCCCCACACGTAGCCGTTCCCTGTGGACCGTAATGAAGGCAAGAGCACCGCAACGACATTTAGAGAGCTATCAGTGTGGTTTAAAAAAAGCTGCAGATACTGTTTCATTGGGAATGCTTCTTTGTGTAAACAGAGATGGAAACGGTAGGAGGACAAATATGCATATAAAAAACAAACCTTAACAACAAATGACAATTTATTTTAGCCTTGTTTAGGCTTCATTTCCAAATGTGTTGCACCTTCCCATAATTACAGGGAGGGGATTGAGAATAATGCAGGAAATATATGTAGAAGAAAAAGTTCATTTGCTTTGGGAAAAAACGTGAATCTATTCTAATCTAATCCCACATATCTCTTGTATATCACTATGCACAAAAATATCAACATGTCCTTTATTTTATCATTTTATGTTTACAAAGTTATTCCTTCCATATTGAATATGACAGATTAATTCTTTACAACTTTAACACAAATACTGTGCAATGTGCAGATGCACAAGTGAAATATAAGATTATGTTAATTTTAAACTTTTATCTTTACAGTCCATTTGTTTAAAACATTGCACATTTCCCCCCCCACTTTGGGATTATCTCATCTTGTTTGACATACTTTACACTTTGCATGTTGACAAACTGTTTTTAAGCTATTTGAACATTGTTATCACGTAGATTAGAATGTGTGTTAAAGCATTGTTTTGACCATCCTTGTCCTTTTTTTAAGTTGCGCCTTTGCATTGCACTTACGGCTGAAGCAAAGCTCCTGCATGCTCTTGTCAACGTGCTCCCAGCCCGGTGACGTCATATTCGCAGCTCGCCCCCTTTGGAAGTCACGCGGCTACTGGGGTGGTTGGTTGAGTTGCTGTAAACAGAGCAGATGTAGGGCACATTTCTGCCCGTAAATAAACATTAAGCCAACATTGGTTTGTAACTGGAGCTGAAACAATGTGAAAGAGAAAAAAACAAGAGCAACAGCAAAGAAATGTTTTAAGAAGCCGTTTTCTGTGCATAATTAATTTCTACCCAACAAACTGTCCATTGTATCACTTAGCAAATAGGCTGGAAATCGAGTCTGAAATGTATCCTAGATACAAATGCAAAACTACATAATGTGTGCATACATATCTTTTTAAAAGCACAAATACATTCCTATCTAAGACTGGTCACCCTGTGCTAACAAATCTTGCTCCACATTCTTCAACTCTGTTTTTTGTGACCTCTCCCACATCTGGTGGCTGAGAACCCACACATTGCATTTACTGGAAATGACAGCAGAGCTATAAAAAGTGTGCATCGCTTGTCACTGAATGACATGAAAACAGGAAGCATTTCATGCTGAAACTTTTTTTTGAGAAAATTTAAAGAAAATTCAAGCTAAAATTTTACTCAGAACTATCCTAATCTTTAAAATGTTTTTATTTCATGCAAACATGCAGAACAAATATAAACTTCTGATGCTCTTCTTAGCATAGAAATGTCCACTAGGGGGCATAGCTGTGCAGCATTGACTCAGAGAAAGAATAACAACATGTGTATGCGTTTAATTCAAATGAACACTTAGTCTGTGGTTTCTACAGCTATCGGGATAACTGTCTCTGATCATGTATATTTCTCAGCCTTATAATTCAATTTCTCTCCGGCCTGCTGTCTCTAAAGGTCAGCTGCTAATCAGTGGCATTTAAGACAGGTGTAAATCATTACTGAGGCCTAAGAGTGGCAGGAACCCTTCATGTTGTGGTGCCCAACACAGTTGTGACTGTTCTATGGTTCATTCTCTGTGCACTTTGCACTTTCAGGATCGTTGAATTGCATCAGCAGAGACAAAAGATGTGCTTTTATTTTTTACTGCCATCTGTTAGGTTTGTTATTCAGTGCATTTACTTTTAAAAATGGAAATGGCTCAACCTGTGTTGGCTGTGCAGGTGGTACAGTCCAATCTGTGACAGAGGAACAGTCACTGGTGTATTATTCAAAAGAACACAGAGGGAGCATATTGTCCCTGTGGTGGTTATGTAACACCTAATATCTATGAAAATATTGGCCTTTTCTACAGCTTTCTTTAATGTGATCTCAGTTCTCAAGTATCCTCGGCTATTCAGGCCACTAAGCAACAAAACCTCCACTGACAAATTGTTGCTGCGGTAGCAGCAACTGAGTCTGACGGCACGTTTTCAGAGCTGCTGGCCAGGTTTCTCTCCTCTGTCCAGGATGAGTCATGCAGCTTCATCTGCGAGCTGTTCGGCTTTTGGGCCGCTGAACGCATGCAAAAAGACATTTCCAGCCTTACAGAGAAACACCGATGCTGTTTCTGTGGAGTGCAGAGAGCTGATTTCTTACTTGAATTTAATGACAGCTTAGGCCCCGTTTCCAGAAGAGCGGGTGCAGCTAAGCGTCTGAAAACTGGGGTGAAGAGCAGCTAATCCTCCGGTGCGCACTTGTGCTGTTGGTTTAACTGACTGTCCTGCAGCAACACAAAGAAAATCAGGGATTTAGTTCAAAACAACTGCAGTTAATGAGATTTATCCAAAGATCCCCAGCTTTCTTATTGTGTACATAAAACTCAGGTTGGCCTTTTTAGGCCAATTGTGACTTTTTGCTCCAACTTACTCAGTCTTGTTGTTGGAGAAGCACCTGAGAAACACCTGAGAAGTTCACAGAGGAACAAGTGTGATGATTAAAAGGAGCTAGTTTAGGTTGTTTCAACATATGATCAGGATGGCTCCTGGTTTCTTCCCTATGGGAGTTTTTCGGACATGCCCCATTTTGCTGCGAGACCCAGGATGGGTAGAGAAATGTAAAAAATCAAAGGCTTTCCCAGTTTTTTTTTTAAGTAGAACACATCACTTGTGTTTAAAGTACTCAAACTCAACTCAAATACATGGAAAAAAAGACTCGAGAATTCGAGATAAATGGGGAAATTGAATGGATCAGAAAGACTTATCTTCCCTTTTGGCAGCAGATGGCAGCATTGAGCCTTGCTGCTCACTTTGACAGCAAAGCCCAGTTATGTGCGTCATTCAATAAGTGTGTTAGTATTAGTTACTTTTACATTGTTTGCATTCATATATGCTCATTCTAAATAGCACTCATTAATGTTCATGCACTTCTTTTGTTGATGGAAATCCATTTTTGCTTGGATCATGCATCAGGCCCGGAACATGTTTAAAAACAGTTTGGAGAGTGAAGTTTGTAATACTTTGTAATATTGCTGCATTCAGATAATAAGGACACCAGGAAATGCATCTTTTCAGATGTTAGTTTGAGCCATCTGCAATGCAATCACATTTTAAGATGTGTAAAAGTTCAGCATCATCACTGTCATATTCAACAAATTTTAGACTTTTAGACTCAGTCTCGTACAAATACCCCACACTTCCTAATACATGTCTGTACATTTAGTTTTAACCACATTTTATATTTAAATAATGGATTAAGTTGTGTTGTTCCTCTCAGGTTTGCTCCTTAGTTTAAGATTTAGACTAATGACATGTTTTCTTCAAATTAATTCTCTTTGGAAATATTAACTTTATATTTAAAAAATCCCGTTTCCATGTCTTAAAGATATAACATTAGCATTTTCCTTGAAATTGAACAAATTAATCTATTTTAAAGATGTTCCTGCCCACCATTTGAGTCAGTTGTTCCCTCAGAAAACCATCTCCATGTCTCAGTCAAGGTTTCAGGTTGGAATACTTGTTAAACATGAGAAATGTCTCAAGGCTCTCTTAACAATCGATCATATTAGGATTTTTTAAATTAATTTGTGACGCTAAAACCACGTAGTGGCCAATCAGCCCGAAGGCGGAAGTGGTAACTCATGAGTGCTCTTGTTCTTCTTCGCGTGTTTTGCTCTTTGCCGAAGGCGGGCCCGGTTTAAACAGGGCGTATCCGCTGCCTGTTAACCAGGAAACGTGTTCGTGTTTGTGAGCGGTTCCTCCTTCGGTTTAGTTTGACCAGTGGTGGGTCTGACCAGAGGTGTACCAGCCGTCCGACTGATTCATCTCCACCGGGCAGCAGCCAAACCGCGGCCCCGTCCACCAATGGCTAATTCAACGGCCGTTAACAGTAAGTTTCCGACCCATATTCGTTAAAACTCTATTTTTTCTGACCTGAAGTCCAGTTTTGGAGAAGTTTTCCGCTGTTTCCGACGTGCCTTCGTTGAGGTGGGAGCCAGAGTGGAAAATAAACTGAACAGACGAGAAAGTTAAAGGGGCGACAGTTCAGGGATCATGAAACCAATGTAAAAGAAAAAGAAAAATACATTATTTGAGTTGATCTTTAATGGCTTATATGAGCTTTTCATAATGTTAAGTAATATGAATGTACACAGCAGTAGTGATTGGTTTGTAATAGCATTTAAACAGGGTTCTCTAATTTTTTTCATGATTTTTATGGCAGTAAATCTCAGTTATTCACTTTATTTCACTAATAGGAACGTGAAGTTTACTTTTCTCTATATAAAGACATATATTTTTTCGTGTTTAATGACATCTAAAGTCTTGCTTGCAGACTGTCCTGTTGATTTGAACTTCTATGTTCACATTTAACTTGAGTTTATTATCCTGTATGGTCATTCATGAAGACAAAATAGACAAAGTTTGACACTTGTCCATCCCAAAGAATGTAAGGGGTTTGAATTAGCTGTCAAACTTAAACCTTCACGTCTTCAGCCAGGATGAATCATAAGACTTGGTAACCTGATCGAGATGATGTGCCGTCTTTGTAATTAAGCGGATTTGTTTGGCATTAAACGCAACGCTTTTGCAATTTCCTGAGTGTGTAGAAACTGGAAACCACAAATGCGTGAGGTTCTTTATCCTGTTAGATGTCATCGGGGAGCTGAAAGCACCTGCTTGGAAATTGGACAGGTGTGAAATGCTGTTCTGGATTCACAGGCGTGCGGTGTATTTTTACCACCAATGAGAAAAAGGGCTCATCCTGCCTAAGGAGTGGGCAGCTCCTCTTTCTCCCTCATTCCCCGCATCCTCCGTGGTAAATGGACGGCCTGGTCTCATCCCAGTGGTCCAGCCGAACATCACCAGAGGAGGCTGGGTCTCCATGCTCAGCTGGTCATTGTTGTTGTTATGTGAATAGAGTTCCATGTTGTTAAGGCTCAGATTAAGAACTGAACGTAGCTCAGGATTGAAGTCAGTCTTTTATGCTCCTTCTCCATCAAACTTGTGTTCTCCAACAACTTCTTACAGAGACGTGACAAGTGATGTAACGGGGTGGGACCACTTTAAAGATTAACCTCAGAAAAACACATTGAATGAGTCTTTAAGCCACAATCTGCTGCTCAAAATGTTATTTTCTGTGTCATGAGGATTTCTGCTGAATTCAGCAAGAAACATCACCAACATCCTCTTTTCTTAGATGCCCTTTGGCACTGGTGTTTTCAGTGGTATCCGATAGATAATGTCCAGCCTTTGCTGCATTCTCAGCAAAGGCTTTCAAAGACATTTTGTAGGGTGGATTAGAAAAGTTCAGGTCTTTTCTTTGCAAGGTTATATTGTCAGGTATCAGCGAACAAGCAGGTGCTTCACCTTTTCAGAGTGTCAGGCTGTGTTGGTGTGTCAAAGGAGGGATCGGCCATCATGGAAAACAAGCTAAAGTGGTCATCTGAACTCGACATTGAATGGCTGCTGTCCTTTGTGCATCTGGTCCCAGATGAGATCTTTTTTTTTCCTCTTTGCCAGCGGCTGTTTGGGTCAGCCTTAAATGGTCAAATACATCCAATCCCGTACAGCTGAGATCGACTATGACTAGTGTGTGTCATCCCTTTTTAGTTTTATTTACACAGTTCCGAGTCACTACAAATCATCAGTCATCTCAATTGCCTCCGGTTACAGCAAATTACAATCCAGTATTACACAGTCAGGTCCGATTATTATGACATATCACGTTAGTTCTGTTCATAAAACCAATTCCAACAAAACTTAATGAAAAATTCATCTGAAAACATGCCTGTGATTCAATTCCTGTCCTGTGTGAGCACGAGGCAACAGTGGAAAGAAAGAACTCCCATTTTATTGAAAGAATGCTTGATGAAACTTAATTATGACCCATTAGGAAACTGGAAATGTTTAAAATGTTGGGAATGAGACCAGATTTGGGAAAAGATCCTCAAAGGATGTAGTTTCTGTCAGTAATGTTGAAAAGCCTCTGGAATCAGGTTTCACTTGAGTTTTCCAGAGTCTCAAGGATTCCCCCCTATTCTCATTCTCACAAACTGGGCGATTTTCAAATTGGCTCAGTTAGCTTTTGTGTTACCACATCAATGACTGCAGTGGTTAGGATTATTTATCGACTCTGTGTCTCTGTAACTTTATTTTCACAGAGGGTGCTTCTCTCAGGTGTGCACAGTTGGAAAGAGCCCCATTTTCCCTCATAAAATAACACTCATTCAGGCTGTAGCGTCTCAAAGGGAGGAGGCAAAAAGGGAGGAGGCTGATCTGTTTTAAGCCAACTAAGAGGGTGCTAGTAGCTAATTCAGGTCCTCCAGTTATCTGAGATATCATGGCTTTTGGGAAAGATCTTTGTCAAACACAGTCTGCAGGACACGGTGGAATATAAAACCATCACTCATGTTGTCTTAGGGATTTTTGCCTTCACATTGTGGGGTATTTCCTCACTGGTTCTGAGTACACCGAATCCTCCCCAGAACCTCGAGGCTAAACGGACAATTTCTTCTAATAGGGCAGGTTTTTTTCAAATCAGATTTTTTAATCTTCTCCTATGTTAAAAATATGTACAAAGCAGAATCCACCCGGGAGACTTGCTGCATGTCTGTCAGTATTTTTGTAGGAGACTGAGTTTGTGTGCAACATGTAAAGTCCTGTCATGCCGGCACCACCTCGCTGCAATCTACAGTTGCTGCGTAAAGGAAACTTTTCTCAGAAACTTATCTCAAAAACGTATTTGATTTAGCTTCGAACAAAGAAAATCAAATATTTTCTGCTCCCACTGAGTTTGTCTGAAAAAAGAAGCAAAGAAAAGACAAATGCCTGAAGTGGCACTTTTTCAAATCAGAGCAGCTTTATGCAGTTTGTTCTAAATGCATAATTTGACTGTTATAACGCCGGTTATTTGACCGATCAGCATCTTCCTTCGCTGCCCTGTCAAACTTTAGTTATTCTGTGTGAGCAACCAGGCCAAGAAAGGCTTGTTTTGGAAAGTGAGGGGTTTGCAACGGGACCAAACAAGCTTAGACATGTTATTTGTTTCTCACTATCTCTCCAAGAGCCTTTCTTTTTTTTATTATTAGATTTTTTCCCAGACGCAGGTTTTCATCTTCACTCAGCAGAAGCTGCATGAGCTGCAGGTCACCAGCTCGGTGAACTAAACCTGTTGTCATTAGTATTGTTTAAATGCGATGCAAATGAACCTCTGACTTCCTGAACTGTGGGTCAACCGCGCTGCTTTCACTGCACCTGCAGCAGTGTAGGAAATGCAAGCACCGGTAGATTTAGTCCAAAGCCGACTTTGGTTTGATTTTTCATGCTAAACTCTGCGATCAATTCGTGTTTTCGTACTTTTTGAGTTGAATTTATTCTTGATTTTCTCCAGTCGTATAAATGACAGCACAAGTGTCCCTTTGGATACAATCAGTCACTAAAATCTGAGGTTTTTGAGGCACAAAAACTCTCTTAGTGTCTTCAAAAGTGTTGTCATCATCAGAGGATTTATAAAACATTTGAAGATGGTTATTACCCCATATCCTTTCTTTTTCTTAAAAGAAAATCTTCCCTGATTTTCGTTGGGCGTAACGTCGTATTTGATGAGCCTTGCTGATTTATGGTCATCTATTTCATGTCACACCGAGCCTGGTTTAATTGGACCATAATCCAGCTCCGTTTCTCTTTAACTCCAAGGCTTTTTCTGAATTTTTATTTCACTAAACAAAGCAAACCAAACAGATATTTTTCCCCCCCCATCATGTTAACTATTTCTTCCTTTTCTCAAAGCCCTCACTTGGAAATTATTAAGTTTAAAAGAAGACTCCCTCCTCTATGTCATCGTGTACCACGGCTGACTGAAGTCCCCGGCTGACATATGATCGCATTTCCAGAAAAAAAAATGTCCCGGGCAGATACAGAAATAGACAGATGAGCCTTTAATTGAATCCTGGCCTTCATTCGACAGCCCAAACACAGACCTGCCAGCCTGCTGTGCTCTGTCAGCCACACAGATAAACAGAATTAAACGTGTGGAGCCCCTCCCGTGACATCGCCTGGCGCCCGCAGGACCTCTGCCGTCGCACCTGCTGCGGCTGCTATCTCCAAATCCCCTCTGACGCTTTCCCAGCCCCTGATCTCTCCTTTTTAGATGCTTTCTAATCGGGCCCCGCGACTGCTCGGCGAGTCAGCCGGGGGGGGGAGGAAATATGTGTCGTCTCTATCGTCACATCTTGTTGCAAGCACATGAACACATTTGGTCGCGGAGAGGTCAGCGAGTAGACAATGTTCGGTGTGTTCGGCGTGATGTAGCGGGCCGCCGGGACAATGGAGGAGCACAAACGCAGTTGTATGAATCTGGGGGCGCGTGGTCAGATACTCAGCACGGCCCCCATACACAGGGCACATAGAAAGTTTTTTAGAAGATTTAATCATACATTTGTGAGCCCGACGTGCATCTGGTAGCCGTTCCTGTGTGTATTTCAAGTGTTTTCCCAGCTTTTTCCAGCCCTGTGTGCTCACTGATGTGGCCGGGGATGCGGACAAAAGGCCTCTTGTGTCTCCTGGAATGCGTCACGTGACGCCCGGACGGCAGCGGCCACTGGAGCGTCCGGCTTTACCCGACCACGGATCACGTTTGCCCTTTGATCTGCGACCCGATTGTGACCCTCTGTGCTAAGTGAGCTGTATAGATTTGGAGTCGAGTAAGTGGAAGCCCCCCCCCAAAAAAGAGAGGGACTCAGCTATCTAGATGCGATACTTGGAGCGTTTGCATCCAGGAGAGGAAGCAAAAGTCGACTCCTGCTTTTCTTCATTTGACACTGTATTCAAACTCGCCATAATTAAGGCATCTGATGTTAATTGAAACATCTCCAGTTGTATGAATTGAATGCTTTCTATATGGAGTCTCTGGGCTCCTCCCAGCAGCTCTCTGGACTCTCATTAGAGCTACCCTCTGGACTTGAGTCCATCTGGATCAGCAGATAGAAGTGAGGACAAAGACAGCTAAAGCGGTAAAAGTTTATGACCCTTTTTTCTTCTTCTTTCTGTTGCAGTTATTGGTTCAAACCCCTCTGATATAAGCCAACCCAGCCAGTGCAGGCCAGTTTGAGTGCTTTAGTGGTCTCCCAAGCCTCCCCATGAAGTCAATAAGAGGAGGCAAAGGCCTTTAAATCTCGGTTTAACACAAACTCGGAGTGAGTCGGGGCGCCATGATTCTGGGCCAACAGGCCAAAGTCAGAGACAGCTCCGTCCCGTTTCCGCCGGCGCTGTCAGACTCCCTCCGTCCGCTTGCGGCCGGTTGCTTTTGTTTTCCCCTGTCTGAATTATTCAACCCCACCGCCGTCTTTCCCCTTCTCCCCCTCTCCAGCCAACGAGAACGGTGGATCCTCCAGAGGCAACCCCGACTACATCGCCTTCGCCCTGGTGCCCACCTTCTTCCTCCTGGGGCTTCTTGGGGTGGTGATCTGCCACGTGCTGAAGAGGAAGGGCTACCGGTGCACCACCGCCCAGGACGATGAGGACGAGGAGTGTGTGGAGGAAGAGCAAGACCCGGAGCTGGGCGGAGGTGAGGAGATGATGTGAGGAGATCTTTCCGGCTTTTTCCGATAAGGAGCCGTCTGCCTCGCCGACGTGTGAAGACGGAGCCGTTTGTACCATGAATGAACTGTTGATTTGTTGATTAGCTTGGCAGCTCAGGCTAACCTGTCGATCAGATAGAGGCAGCAGCACGTCCCGAAATGCTCTTCTGAACCGATGCCTGCGAGCCACGAGCATGGAGAATTTTTTTCTTCTTACTGTGTCATCCTAAAATGCGCTGATGCTATCTGCAAAAGCTATCGGAACATCTTTTTCACCCATTTTTTACCAAGAAGCGTTTGAGCCTTCTCCCTTTGTGCTTTTTCCTTCGCAGTCGGACGGCTACTGAACGCTCTTATCTAGATAAACACTCACCGATACAAAGCACCACATTCTCTTTGTCAAAGCCTGACGCTGCTTCGCTAAACCGCCCAAAGCAAACAGGATTTTTAGCCTTTTAAAAAAGAAAGATTTTACATTACTCTTAAATAAGACATAAGGCATGAGGTGTTCTACTTTTCAGTCGTGTGGCAGTGGGAATTCAGGTCAGGGAAAAGGAAAACAAAGTGGTGAGATTGCTGGATGCTTTCACCTGCCCTAGAGTCATAGCAGGCTTCGACTACATTCCTGGATCTAATGAGCTGCCGTGTGCCCGGTATTGTAGGATGAATAGATGTGTGTAACGCCAAACCACTGAAAGGAAGAGGACTGGAAAAAAAAAACTCCCAAAAGCAGGTTATTTTTGGAAAACCGGCACGTTTTGAAGTTTTTCCACAGATGGACTCCCAAGAAAAAAGTGTGAGGTGAACAAATGTGAATTTGGAAATGGATTAACTGTTTCTGAGAGAGCGCCTGTCACTTTAAGGCGCGGAGGCTAGGACGGCGTTTGTCAGCCACAGCGCTCCTGTTCTAAAATAAACAAGGGGCGTGTTCAGTAATGTGAGATAACAGGAAAAAAAATCAACAAAATCTCTGCACAAGTCCAGCTTGATTTAAAAGACGGGAGGGAAATGCCTCGAGTTTTTTCGCTCCGTTTCCTCGGCCACGCAGCCCAGAAGGAGGGCAGGTTAAGGCCGTCGCCTGGGATTTGGCACGCACTGTGTTGGGCAGGATTTAATCTCAGTTTCCTCTGGGGTATGTCACAGGCAGGTGGGATGTATTTCAGGGAGAGAACCGCTATCAGGACGCTGTGAATTTTTGCTGTCATGCTCACTCATTTGTTATCATACAGCATACCGAACCTAAAAGCTCTCTATGGAACGCCCTTAAAGTGTGGGACCGGGTTAAGCAGAGGCCCCCTTCCTCTCTTTTCCCCCTCAGAGACATCTGAGGGAGACTCTGAGGGCTTCTCAAGACAGCCAAGACATAATAGGAGTGAGTCCTGAGTGCAGTGAGTCCTGAACGGACCTGGAGGGCCTCCTCATGGTGTGGATGTGCTTTGAAATGCCTACACCAAGAAGCATTCTGAAAACATCCTGGTGTCTCTTTCCAGTATGAAGGAACTACAGCTTTCCTTTAAACCCCATCTCCAAAGAGGATCTTAGGAACACTTGTATCAATCCATCCCATAAATCCAGATATGGAGCCTGAGGGGGATTGGAATGTAAATTTACAGGTAAATCGACAGCTGACCATTACAGCGTCCATTTCAATCCCTGTTCTGCCTCCAGGCATGAATCGCTCTCTGTAAAACAGGATTTAAAAAAAAAAAAGGTCACGCGTGGAGCAGGTTTCTGCCATTCGGTCAGTATGATAAACAGCAGATAATAAATTAGACACCCGATACTCATCTGGTGGGTGGGCGGTGGGGGTGGGGACGGGGGGGGGGGCGCTTCCTCTGAAGTCATCATTCTCACCCTCCTTAACTGCAGGAGGAGAAAACGCAAGATAACGTGATTGCCGTCCAGCATTTCACCCGCAGAAGAAAACTTAATTTAGTTTCAAACGTAGAGCAGATCAGATAAGGACCTGCCTGTATTCAACACAATGGTTCTGACCTGATCTTACTTTATTATTGATTATCTTTTTATTTTTATTTTGTTGAGTTTGTGAATGAAAACTGATTGTTTCCAATTTGTTGTGTTAGCGAAAAACTCTGAGACGATTCCAGGTCCAAACTACTTGTTTTTAGTCTTTAAAAAAAAAAATCTACTTATTATTTAGGTTTAATTTTTTTTAACTTTTAATTTAGAGTCCATTAAAAAGGGCAAAGGTATTGAAGTGAAGAATTCTGGATTTAACACAGCTATTTGAGAGTAAAGGGAATCTATTTCAGTAGCTAGCTTACGCTTGTAAAATTACATAATATCTGAAAACACCGGTCAGTCGTGTTAGTTATTGGTTTGTTGGGACAGACAACAAAGTAATGAGTCAGATAGTTCTTTAGCAGGTCAGACAGGATTCACTGAAACAATTTACAGAATCACTAAGAGGGGGAACTGGACTTCCTCTTTGATCTTGACGACGTTTCCCTTCTCATCTGAATGAACTGAAGAAGCTTTTAGGACCAAAGGTGATCAAAGAAGTCGGGCTGCGGTTCCTCAAGCTCTTAGGAGGACTTCCGTGGAATTCATTAAGATTTTTGTACTTTGGATGGACGTTTTCTGATTCATTCGCTGTAAAGCAATGATGTAAAGGTTCAATACACCCCCCCCGAATGAGTCAGAGGCACAATGGCTGTGAGTTTTCTGCCTCTCTGTACAGTTTCCTCATTGAGCCCTACCCCGTCTGTCTCGTGTCAAAACAAAGCTAAAGCCCAGGCTTTGTGTTCTGACCTCGCTCACTCAGTGCATCCACTCTCACAAAGATCAGGTTTCCTCTACGTTGCCACCTCCTTTTTTTTCTTCCTATATTTCTCTCCGGCCCTCCACGCAGGCGTAATCGCCCTCGTGACCGTCCCCAGCGTACCCGGAGAGCCCTGACAGAGCCATCATTATGCTAATCAGTCCTCAGGAAAACCGGAGGAAGCGATCAACAGGAAGCTCCAGGAAGTCTCTGGCTCAGAAGGGCGTGCGCCGAGTCCAGGTTTCGCTCACCGGTGTTGAAATCTGGTCAATCATTGCACTTTTTATGCCTTTATGCTCACGGCTGATACTGTGAGAATCTGAGGAAAGCCGGCACTACGACGACAGTGTCCCCATTTTACTGTATGAAAAATGATGTTTGCAACATTTACACTGGTTGTGTAAAGCGTGATTAGCTCAGAGGTAACAGAAGAGTTACTCTGTAGGATTTTATTAATTATTAGTGTATTACAGACCCCCTCTGCCCTGGTTCAAATTGATCAAATTTGGTAAAAAATACAATAAAAAATCACAGTTCTTTTACGGTTCTGATCGGATGGACCCAAGTGGATGGGAAACCACAGACTGGGACATGTCAAAGTTTAGCCTGGATACTGATTTTAAACCATTTTTTCTTTTAGTGGCATGAAGTGGTTACTCCTGTTGTCCTCTCAAGCCAAGACGGAAATATGAAATTATCATACAGCGCTGTTCTAGTAGTTCACCACAAATGTGATATAATTAATAGTACAATACACTCTATTACATTAAGTGATGGCTCATTTTTTGTAAAAAAAAACCCCAGCAGGAATGTAGCTGAAATCAGGATGATTACACGCCGGACCACATGTTTCCCGGGACCACTTCTGTGGTCTGCAGCCAATAAACAAAGAAATCGATAATATTCTGTGGCAGCTGAACAGCTAAATGTTCTCCTGAGCTGTGAAAATACGACCGACTGTCTCTGCTGCTCTTTGCCGGAAACGTGTTTTTTTAAATACTCCGTACAAGAGGAAAAAATGACCAATTCAAGCTGAAGTAACAGGAACAGGCCAGACATATTAACCCTTTAAGGAAAAAAATGATGTGTTATTATTGAAAAATATGAACATTTATTTTCAAATGAACACAAAAAAATGCCTCCAATAACTTTAGATCACAAAATATAAACAGTAAATCTCTTCTCTCCTGGCCCTCCTGGCTCATCCCTGATTGGTCAGAGATGCTGACATCACTGTCCAGGAAGTGGTCTGAGCCTTTTGTGAGATGTAACTTCTTAGATAAATGCAGATGATGAAATACGACCACTTAACTTATCCACACTAACGGCCTGTATCCATAAACCTGGAGCGTAGTTCTCAGGATGAATGCAGCGAAATGATCCGGGACCCAGTTCCTATGTTAAAATATTCATATGTGGGTTCAATAACCCCCAAACCTACGATAACTCCTTGATAAATACTGCAGATAATTAGACATAACAATTAAACAGATGGATTATATAAGAGAGAGGTAAAAAGAAATAAATCATAAAGAAATAATCAATAAAAAGGGTTTTTTATTGGTGAAGGGTGGTAGAGGTGGAGACTGAGATACAGGACGTACCCTAACTTACTCTAACTTTCACTATGTGAACTTTAAACAAACTTAGCTTATTTATTTATATTTAATAAGATTGTTTCCATGACTTCGATGTCATGTTGGAAATTTACTGCCAAATATTTGATCGATATTTGATCGAATTTCCCTTCGCCCACTCAGCAACGCAACCGTGTTTCTTGTTGTTCTTTCAGAGATGAACGACACGCTCAGCAACAACGACACCGTGGGCCAGATCGTCCACTACATCATGAAGAATGAAGGTAGGCTCCCAAGACCTCTGCCCCCCTTTCCCCCTTCCTTTGAAGTCGTTCCCGTTGGATGTGATGTGCAGAAAGAGGGCTTTCACACACCCGGCAGGAAGGAAGCGGGCGCTGGAGTCGGAGCAGAGATGTGTATGTGTGTGTGTGTCTATGTGTGTGAGCTTCTTCTCAGAAGCGCTTGGCTCAGGAATGAGGGTTTTCGTGGAAGTTCATATCCAGGACAACTGCAGTGGAATTTGGAGACTCGGTTTCTTGGTTAGATCACTGCTTCCCACCGAAGTGAGACATTTTTTGCTAAGATAATTTATCACAAGCGCTAACGTTGTGTTAAAGTCACAATAATCTCAAATATTTCTTTCTCCACTGCAGTGGCTTTTTTTCTCTTAAATAAATATTTTCCTGCGTCGCTTGAATCGTCTAAACGGACTCTAAGTGGAGATCCTGACAAAAGTTTGACCTTTTTTTGGCACACTGATAAGATTAAATATCTATTTATTGCTCCATTTTAGGCATTTGCCTTTAGAAATTTCCACAGAAGGATAGAACTAAATATTTAGGTGGTTCTTCTTCATGAAAATTCATTTTGTTGTCCCTGCTCGCGGGATTCTGCAGATTTGGCAACAAATTGAGGAGAAATGTGATGATTGTGACCATTTCAGGTCACAATCATAACTATAGAACCAGTGAGAAAATCCTGCTACCACGAAGCCTTGCGGTGTTCCAAAGTTGGTCAACGAACAAATTAGCTGGGCATGTTTTTTGAAGATGTTCTTTCATAGATTAGAGTTCAATGTCTGGAGAAGATCAGGTGATTTTTTTGCCACGTTCACTACTCAGAAAAACTGCGTTGGGATTTCTTTGAGATGACAAAAGTTGTTGGTCAGCGCTGATTCACTGACGTCCAGCCTGAACTTTGAACCTTCTGAATGACCGACACATCATTGCCCCCCCCCCAACCTGACTCATCACTGCTCCTACAGTTATAGTTAAAAATTGGTCTCTGTGACTCGTGTCCGTCTGACACGCCATGACTCGAGTTTAACACCCAGAATTTAATCTGAAGGAGACACTGTTGGTTTTTAGGGGAGCGGTTATCTCCTGTTTAGTGTTTTTGGTTTATATCCACAAAATGATTAAACCTGTCCTGTGAGAGAAAGAAAAGATGAAGAGCAATGGAGGTGAATATGTGCAAAGAAACACTGCCCTCTACTGATTTAATCGTATAAAGAAAATCTGCCTCTTTTACAACAAAACCCCAAAAAACAACACCAGGACGCCGTCTCATGCTTTCCATTTAACTTGATTTGTTTATTAAGAATATATATACTTACACAAAACTTTCTGTGCAGATTGTTGTTTCATCCCTGGTCACAGATAAATTCTAACTAGCGCCGACTATTTTTTCTGCTGTTGTTTTTCTCAATTCTTTGATGCAGCATTTCTGTTCTCAGCAGTATTTCTTTGGGTTATCTGTCCAGACATGTTGGCCTTCTCCTTTACAGCTTCCTCATTTTGTTGTGTGCTCAAACTCTACTTGAATTATGGGTTTCATAGTCCCTTTCATTGTTTCCACTGATAAATCAGGTTGCCGCAGTATGCAAACAACTCATTTGGCTATCTGGATAAAGTTGATGGAAATGTGAATTACAAGTAGATTCTTTTTTTTGTTTTTTGTTTACTGAAAGAAAACAATTATTTTTGTTCCCTTCAAAACTTGATTTGAATGAGTTTTTAAATGGTGTGTTTTGGGGTTAATGATGAGGAATGTGGCTTATTTTGTGAAGTAGAGTCTTAACTGATGCTTCCTTTGATCAGCAGCAGGTCTGCTAACCGTGAGACAGCCAGGACACCAATACAGATTAGAAATGGAAAAGAATCCTGTAATTTTGGAGGAGTTTTCTCTCACGCGGAGCATCAATTTCTCTCCCCAGAGTCTTGTTAAGTTCAGAGATTTCCGGCTGTGCGCCAATGAATTGAGTTAAAGATGGAATCTTTTGCAGCCATCTCTCAATAGATGGTCTGCTTTCTGAAGCCAGTGGAGCTTTTTTCCCAACACAGCTTTTCTCTCCACTCTGCTCGCTGTAACTTTCTCTCTCTCCTCCTCCTCAGCCAACTCAGACGCTCTGAAGGCCATGATTCACGAGAACAGCATCGATTCAGACGGGTGAGTGTCCTCGCGCTCCCATGAGCGCCACCTCGGCGTGTCGATCGTTTGTCCCGTCCAGCAGGTGGAGACGTAAGCCTCCTTTTCAGCCCGTGTTTGAACGCGGAGCAGCGCCACAGCCAAAGCAATCAGGCCACGCTTCTCCTCTGACGCCTCTCCAGACTGGAGAGGGTTGATTGAGGTCAGGCGGCGAGAGACCGTTCCTAAAATGCCACTGTGCCACATATCGGCGCATTATTAGACTGTGTTGTGTGCAGTTTCTGACACACTTTTTTTTTCTCACTTGGTTCATGGCCCAAACAGACTCTTTGATGGGGAATAAAAGGGGGGCAATTTATAGTTTCTGCCCCTGAGGTCATTAATAATTTTGATGGTCGATGATGAATGCATTTTGATTATTTAAAAAAAAAAATTGAACACCAAAAATAATCTGTAGAGGTCACTGTCCTAGCTGTGTTTGTCCAAACTAATACGAGACTTATTATTCACACCCCAAACAAAAGCTAGGGCCTCTCATTTAGTGATGAGACTCTTACTAACTATTCATTTAATAACGTGTGTAAAAAAAACAAGGATAAATTGCTACTATACAGTGGTGCCTGAATTTTCTGAACATTAAAAAGCCTTGCAAAAGAATAATAGATGATGAGAAGAAGTGCTAAAGTTGTGGACAGATTTTAAGCTAACAGGCTATAGTGATAAACGGGGGATGAAGCTGGTGATTTGTGCATGTTTTGAAATTTAAGTTAGATATGAACCCAGTTAATTCATGACACAGTCAAAAGAAATATTTTGTACGTACACCAAATACAAATAAAACTTAGAGGAACTTGTCTTCCATTCGGCTGTGAAGCTTAGATTTGAAGCTAGCTGTTTCAGAGAAAACATGCTAGCTCTCACATCAGTCCAACTCACAAAGCTGGTTCTCATCAGTGGGTAAAAATGATTTTTACATTGTTTATTATTTATTTTATTTAGAATAGTGACTGGAAATTGATTAGTTCCAGAAAAAAAAAATCTCAAACCGAAACAACTGCCGTGCAGCTATTAGCTGCAGCTTTAGCTAACACCTGGATTAATTAGGAGCAGGAAGAGTGGGTACGGATGCTTGACTTAAGAGGGTCGTGTCACACGTGTGTTTCCAAAGAAAAGCTGGCAGTTGTCACTACAGAATACACGACGTGATAAAAACCAGAGCTGACGGTTTGGGCCGACTGATTCGACAGCTGCTGGCGTCATTGGAGGCACTCTGCTGCTGATTTCAGCCCATGGACGCTCTGAAAGGCGAGATGCTTGTGACTGCAGAGGAGTCCAAGCAAATTGAGTTAATGGCCTTTTGAGCTTCTATCCCCGGTGTCTTCCCCTTTCCAACTCCATTTTGCTCCCGATGGAAAGTGGTGAGATGGATGTTTACTTTGTTTAGGGACAGTGTGGACAAACGGTAGGAAGCTTTGTTAAAAAATGTAGTTATCAGATTTTTTTATTTTTTGTTTTCATAAAATTTTTTAGATTTTGAACTGAAAATGCACATTTATCCAGTTATGGTTTTCCTCCATTCATAGCAGTGTGTTTACAGTTTATTTTTTTGTTAATTTATATTCTAAAAGCAAAGATGTTTTGTATGAGTAAAACTTGGATTAATATTTAAACCTATAACGTCATAACTATATGAGGCGCGGTCATTAGAGTATTTGCACTTTTATTTTTACCATTATATTCCTCCGCAAACGCCTGGAAAACCATTTTTGTTAGCTTTCACGCCTCCATTCCCGAAGGATCCCTAGAGCACATTGTTTTTTATCTACGTTTCAGAATATTGACGTTTCATGACTTTTATGTTTCCAATTGGAAAAGGTTTAAACTTCTACTGCTGCTTTTTCTTACAGCCATGTTTAAGTGCCCTGTGCTGCCACCTGCTGGAGGTGTAATGTTTTGCAAAGGTTCAAAGTTTTCACTTGTTCACATATTGAATGGAAACAGTTAATCCTGTAATACAATATATATAATATTTGAGACATAGGTTTTTTAAATCTTTTACTTCTGAGACCTTTTGCATCATTTAAAGGTAAAAACTTTGGTCGAAACCCTGTTGTCCACAGCCAGGTCTACCTGATTGTAACAGTTTCGACTTATAGCACGATAATAAACGATATGCATACATAAATTTTTTTTGTAAGAGGGACAAAAAAACTTCAGACTTTTCTTGGATCAGGCTTTGAAGGGTTACTGACTTTTTAAAACAATCTGTATTATATAGATTAGTATGCTATAAATTCTCTTTTTTTTTTTTTGTTTTCTTGTAGAAATATTTTGAAAAACACCATTTAGAAATTTTGAAGGGGAAAAAAAGCACAGAGTTTAAGGAAACTGATGAATTTCTTCTGTGTGCTCTGTCCTCAGGTTTTTATTTGTATGGACTGACCACTGGGACTATTAAAAGTACCAGAGTTGTGTGAAAAAACACAACAGAAACGCGTGTTTGTGACAAAACGTTTGAACGAAAGTGACATTTCTTAGTATTTATTGCCGCGTGAATGCTCCAAGCTGAGTGTTGCTGTCATTTTTTCACGAGTTGGTCAGTATTTGCTCAGAAGTCTGATTCATTAATGCGATAGGCTTCAATACAGGAAGCACTGCCGGAGTAAATACGATTAGATTTCCTTTAGCAAAATGGATTAAATGTAAGTCGATGGCTCTTTTGTGAAGTTTCTCTTGGCTTAATGTGTGCATGAAGCCTGCTTTTGTTTTTAGGAGTTACTTAAAAACCCTTCTCTGTGTCTCATAATGACCCTCTCATGCCAGCCACCCCCTTTCATTTTTTTTTCTTTTTTTTTTGGACATTAATCTTTAATTTAAATCCACCTTTAATCTTTAAACGAGCTCTAATCTCCGGTTCTTTCCCCTCAGTCGTCCGGCCACGCCCACTTCGGCGGGCCCCTCCACGCCTCCCCTGACCCCCGTGTCGCCGGGGGCCCCCCCCGGAGCGCCCAAGCACACCTGCAACCACCTGCACACCATCGGGGGGGCCGGCGGCCACAAGAACATCTGCACGCGCTGCAGCCAGAAGAAGTGGCCCATGATGAGGCGGCCGTCGGCCCGCCGGCCGGAGCAGCGCCGCAGCCACCACGGCGAGGTCACCGTCCTGTCCGTGGGCAGGTGAGGGCAGGGCCACGCCCAAAACCGCCTACACCCTCCGAGGAGTCAGGCGGCCGGACGGTCAAACATTAACGGCAACTGAAAAGCCGGCTGCTGATCCGGAAAGGGCACCAAGTGAGATCTCACAGGACGGAGAAAACGAGTTTAAATGTAAAATTTAACTCTCTTTCCTTATGTTGTAGTTTATTACAACAACATTTATTACTTCGGAACCGTCATGTAGCTTCCAGGTCCTGTCAAAGTACAAATACAGGCCTCCAGAGTCCAGTTAAGAACCATCTAGGGTACTTAAGCTGAGAAAGTACTCAACTAGACATTCATTTAGTCCTGTTGTGTCCCTATTTTAGGGAGAGGCATACCTGGAAGTTATATTTACAGTTGATCTGAGACTTTTTTTGTGACCTTTTTTTTGTTGATTTGTTCTAAAAGGTTTGTGTTGAGAATAAGGGTTGGTTTTGTCATTTAAAAAAAAGATATTGAAACCCGTTTAAGGTAAAAGTTAAACTCTCTGTCCAACTTGGAAAGCACAGAGCCCCTCTGAGAGAGTCTGCATGACCAGGAAATGCTTTTCTGTGTGTGGTTTTT
>JABUIW010000089.1:224159-265980 GCA_013363375.1 Menidia beryllina
ACGTCACCCGCCTCACCTGCAGCTAAAATTTCTTCCTGCTGCCCAGACGGATCACATCTTTCTTCATGCCTTTTTCTGAGGTAGTTTTAAACAAAATCTCAATGCTCGTGCTCGATCCTTCACGGTTGGGGGGGTTCGTAACGATACTTTTGAACACGCCAGGGCCTTCGGTACCGGCCTAACACGGGGAGGAAGAGCCTTCAGTTTTCAGTCGCCTGCTTTCCACTTTTACATTTCCCTGTTTGAAAGAGCTCTGCTGGAATGAGCTTCTTCTTCTGCTCCGCTTTGTTGATTATCTGTGTACAGCAGAACTTCTACTAACGATGCCTAAACATACGAATTTTCCAACCTACAAAGTGAAATTTGATCAAATATTTGACTTGACACCCAAAGTTAATTGTCAGAAGTATGAAAACAAAGTCATAAAAAGATGTGTGTCAAATATAGAAATTAAATCAAAATAAATAAGCTAAGCTAGTTTAAAATTCACGTAGTGAAAGTTAGAGTAACTTAGGGTACGTCCTGTATCTCAGGCTCCACCTCTGCCTCTACACCGACCTTTTATTGAGTGTTTCTTTTGAATTTATTTCTTTTTACATCTGTCTTTTATAATGCATTTGTTTTATTGCTGTGTGTAATTATTTGCAGTATTCAGTAGGGAGTTATCGTAGGTTTTTGGTCTGTTGAACGAATTATACAACGTATTCTGATGGGAATATCTGAACCAACATACCCATATTTTAACATTCGAAAAGGTTGAGTTTTTTTTTGGAAGTGAGTAAATTCCGGTAATTAGTTTGCCGCGTTATTAACTAATGCTCCCGACAAGCAGCCGGCGTGTGATTAACGGGAGCTTATGAGTGACACCTCGCCTCCTCCGGTGTCACCAGAGGGGAGGATCGACTTTCACGCCGGTGAGCCCCGAAAACTGACCCTCTAAAAGGCCGTCGCCACTTCCTGGTGAGGCTCAGCCCGTCACGTGACCCGTGTTCAGGCGCTCTTCTGAGCGGTTTTGTCTCGTGTGACTTCCCAAGCGGTAAATTTATCCCGGGCTCTGAATTATTCAGGCCTCCGGGGCGCCAGAAGTTCCCATGCCGATGGCGGGCCAAGCGCCCCGCATCCTATCTCTGTCTGTGGCTCCCGGCCAAGAGGACAGAGGTCTGGCTTTTTTTCCCTTTTTGGGCTAAAGAGAGAAAGTCCAGTCAATGTTTAACTCCTCTGACCTTCAATAGTGACCCGCTCTTCCACTACCGAGTCATTCCTGTGTGCGCTCTTTCCCAGGAAAAGGCGGCGGCCACTGTTTTCCCCACCGGCACCGCAGATCCGCACAAGGTCGAAAAAGCAAACATTACACGGCAATCAGTTTGAGGAAGCGTCTCCGTTCAGTTTCCAGGTAACGGGGGGTTATTATATAACCCGGGTGAAACATTGGCGAATTTCTGAGCATGCCGGGTGGGTCCGAAACAAAAGAGCCGCTGTTTCGGGCTGTTTGCTGGGACCTCTAAATGGTTAAAAGCCACACTGACCTCGGGCCTAAGCCGTGGATTTTGGTTGGATGGAGTTTGAGGACAGGAAGACGTAAAATAAAATCAACACGCAGCTTTGGGGAAAGTCACAGTTAGGGGATTCCAGGGAGGCTCTTTGGCTTCACTTCTGATAAGGTCTTTTTTTTTCATGACATTATTTATTTCCAGCAGTGGAGTTTAAATTAAATTTCATACAGATTTATGGCTACCCGAGTGACAAAACGTTCTCAAAATCTGATAATCACCAGTGGCGTTCCTCAGGGGTCTTTCCTTGGCCCGTTCCTCTTCTCCTTTTACACTCACCGTAAGAAATATTTGTAGAGATTGATAACGTTTGTCCTATTTAGTGATATGAAAACACCCACCAACGCATATTTTTTAAGCTAATGTATTTATTGCAAGTCACTTTTTGAGGGTTGTTCAAGCATTGACTCGGTTTTCATCTCATTGCAATATTTTTGATGGTGTTTAAGGTCTTTTTGAAAATATAGTTTCTTAGAGCCTTTTGCTCTTTGTGTTGTCAATAAAGATCTCGGCTCTTTTTACATTGTAACCTACTTGTCCCTTCCACCCCAGCTCCTTCTTTAGGTCTGCGAACAATCATGTGCTCTTTACCTGCAGAGAGAGTTTAAAAAAAGGATGTCAAGACGTGTAAGTACAAGCTCGATTTGTAATTTGCTTTGATTCTGTCGATTTCGCTTTGCTCAGCTCTGAAACGCTTATTGTTTATTGCTCAGATGGTTTCTTCGGGTGTGCCCTCCTACCTGCACCTCCTGGGAACGGGGAGTTGTGTTTGTGTGTCACAATTAAGGGTGACATCATTAGCTTCAACAAAGCCCTGGGAAAAACAAACACATTAACCACGCACACACACCTCTGGGACGCTCTACAACCGGCTGCCTAATGGACTTGATAAAAACAACATGAAAGAGCCCGTCATGCAAAGTGCTCTTTATTTGCTCTCGTGCAGTCGACAGCATGTTGTGGCTTATGTCAAAGCGCTTTTAGTGTCATTATCTCAAGCTGGGATAAAGCGAAAAGCGCGAGTCACTGAAATCGTGAATGATACAAAAGGGAAAAGAAAAAAAACAACCTCTTGTTGATTTTGGGCTTCGGTGACAGAAATGGATAAAAACGGTTGAATAAAATGATAAATTGGATTAAAAAACTTGCATTTGTAATAGACAGAGGTGTTTTTAAGATCTCACAAGGCCGCTTTAACAGCTGAACTGATGATGTCACATGAAAAAAAACAGGGTAACTCTCCTGACTGATAACGGGAAAGGAAACGGCCTTTTGGTTTGACATTAAAGACACGTCTTCCTGTCTTAACTAACAAGTCTTTTATGGTTCTGCCCACACAGGCATTAAAACCCTGATGTCATCCACTTTACCTGCCCGGGATCTCACCTTCCTCATGACGATTAAGGGAGGAAACGGTTTCAGAAAACACATCAGAAGTCTGTCCTGGGGTTGTTTAGTAGCATGGAAAATGAGGATTTTCAAGCTTTATTATCAACACGGTGACGCTTTTTAAAATAATTTCCTTTCAGAGGAGCCGCCTCAAATTCTGAGAGCTGAATTAAACGGAAATAAAGAGCGGCCTACATTAATCAGAGAACAGGTGAACGCCTGCGCCGTCGACCTTCCTGCGTGCCGCCGGCGTAAGGGAGCAGAGGACTATTTGTGTCGGTTGCAGGGAATAACTCTGTTTACCATAAAAGATTCAGTGTTTGCTGGCATGCATAATTCATGGTTTCGGGGAGTAAATAAGGAGGACCCGCTTCTGTCAGAGGAATTGTTACTGCAGTTTAATAAAAAAGAATCCTGGTTCGTACCTGATAAAACAGTCGGCTGACTTGAAGCCCAAAAGGGTTTTTTTTTTCTTGTCGAGGTGAGCCTGAGGGGTTAACTGGGTTTTTTTTTATTTCTGTTGTGGTTTCTGGTTTTTGTGTTGTTGGCTTAGATTTCCTCATCTTCGATTTTCTCGCTTCTGCAAGAATTGATTTATTTTGGAGTTGTAGATCTGAAATGGGAACTATTCTCTGTTCTTATTAATCTATTCTCCAAGTGAATGGAAAGAATGTGTTTTTTATTTATGTTCCCGCTCTCTAAATGAAAGGCTTCTTTCATCGTGTCGGCAGGTGAAAACATACCTTGATTTCATCAGTTTTATTTAATTATTTCGCTTATTTTTACTACAGTTTTTAAAAAGAATCACAGCAAACACACACACACAAAATGTTGTTGCCCACAGAACCAGGTTTCAGGCATAGAAAGAGGATAAAACCATGACCAGAAAAAAAAAAAACGACTGAGGCCTGCGAGGAGGAATTTCAGCCGAGGATGAAGAGCGATGAAGATAAAAGAGGTAGGCTGACATAAACGGATGAAATGACCAAAGTGGGGGCCGTTAGTGCGTTTTCCCTCCTGCTGGGAATGACACGGGCGCAACAAGGCTCGCGTCCTCTCCTGCTGAGAGCCAATCAGAAGTCAGCAGATGAGCTTTCTTTTTCTGGAAGTTGCCAAGTGGGCGAATGTGGCACATGGGACTCCCCCCCCCCCCCCCCTTCATTACCAGGGCCCCCCGGGGCCCCCCCCCCCCCCCCCCCCCCCCCCCCCCTCCACCCACCGAGGCTCCGACTGCTGCCATGGTGAGGTCTGAGCACCTGAAACCCACGGCGACCGTATTCATGAGCAGCGTCTGTTATGGCCGCCGAGGCTCTAATGTGGAGCGTTTCCGGAATATTCATGGAGGAGCTGGTACCTCCCTCCCGTTTTTTCCCATGTTTGGTCTTCACGTGTTTATTTACGTCGGGGGTAAAACCTTCCTCTTGTTTCTTTTGTGCGTTTGCCTCCCCTCTGAAGCTGCTCTGGCCTCACTGGATTCATCTGCCTCTTGTTCCTTAATTAGATCTCGGTGTATTTATAGTCCCCCCCCCCCCCATCCCCCTCTCTCTTTGTTCCTTTTCATTCTTCCGCCTGTGTTTTTGTCTTCCTGGTTCCGACACGACTTTCTCCTGTTTTTGTTCGTCTTTATTGTTTGTCTTTATTGTCCCTGATGTGGGTTTTCCAGCGTGTTGGAAACGCTTCGGCCTTTGGAGCGTTCGGGTGGGGGTTCGAATCCCTGCCTGAGCACCTATCCAGCAAGAGCCCTCAAACCGGGTCTCTATATTTATTTTATATGTGAGCTTCAAGCTCCGGTCCTCGACCTCCGCTGGGACCTTGGAGGATAATGGACCTGGAGGGATTTATTTATGTCTTCTAAGTGTTGTAATAAGCTACCTGACTGGGAACGGTGACGGGAAGCCATGGCAAGGACTGTTAACCAGAGAAAAAAAATATAAGCAGATATTCACACCCGGCCTTCATGTCACCTTTCTTTATTTTACAATACAAATACATTAAGTACAAATTATTTGGCAGGCAAATGATTGGGCGACAGTCTCAAACAATGTAGAAATTATTTGAACAAACAGCTTATTTAGCATTTTTCTCTTCACTCCCGCAAAGATTTAGTGCTCTCCGGCCTCAATTAGTTCGTTTATTAGGCACGGGATGGGAACTAATGTCACAGGCCGGACTAGAAAAAACCAAGCCTGACCCAAAAATAGGAGAGACATGACGAGCGGGGTTAACTGCTGCTGCTGTGGGGCTGAGAGTCCAGATCTGACCCTCATTAGGGTCGTCAAAGTCAAGATGGAGGAGCAGTGCCAATCACATTAAAGGAAAATAGGAATTAAACAGTTACTGTGCTTATGGAAATGACTTTTTATAAAATCACTTAAATATATATATATGTTATAATATATATATAAAATCTTTTTTCCAGGTTGATTAAAGATAATATCTAATCACCGAGGAAAGTCATGGAAAAAAATTACTTTATCCCTCTCCTCCTCTCTGGTCTTTAAAAACATCCACCGCCCCGAAAAAAAATGAAGAATCACATGAAACATTCAGATTTCATAAATAATGCGACGGCACGTTTTACAGACAAAACTAAGACAAACGTAGAAAATGATGCTAATGACCTGTTTGGTTCACCTGCCCGATGAGACAGGACGCCGTGGCGAGGACCGCCCCCCCCAGAGGGACGCTGGCTTTAGCGTGACTCATCGCTGACCGGACCGTGTCCCCAGCAGAGAGCTGCTACGGGACGGTGGAGAGTTAAACCCACCGCCATCTGCCTTTAGCCCTGTTCAGTCCACAGACTGGCCTCCTAGGTTGGAAGTCTGTACAAACCTGGTGGCCTTCATCGGCAAAAAAAAAAAAAAAAAAAAAAAAAGAAAAGTCCAGTGGTTCAAAATTAGATCGAAGCTTCCTGTAAACAGAGCTTTCCTTCATTCGTTTATGTTCATATGAACATAATTATTCTTCAGTACTGTGGCCAAAGCCTCGTGGTGAGTCTGAATGCTCTGTCACGTTCTTCTTCTTCTCTTTTATTGCCGCGTGTCCGGGGTCACTCGCAGTCCTCGCCGGCGGTGGCGGCCTCCAGAGCGGCGAGCGCCTCGGCCACCATGGAGTCCGTGACGCTCTGCACCTCCTCCCCCTCCTCCTCGCCCTCCCCCCTCCAGGCCGAGCCCCCGCCCTCCCCGGGGGGGGCGGTGTGCGTCCGGGCGGGCGGCGGCTCGTCCGGCGTGGCGGCCGAGGACAGGCTGGTGCTGCTGGTGTGGATGTCCACCGACAGGACGCTGGCCTCGTCCCCCGTGTCGCAGGGGTAGTCCGGCGTCCCCCCCACGCCCTCGTCCACCTCGTCCACCTCGTCCACCGAGGAGGCGCTGTTTTCCCCCCCCCCCCGGGGGCGGCGGCGGGGGGGGGCCGTACTCCTCTATGCGGGGGTACACGGGCACCTGGCTCTGGACCCGGTCCGTCCAGCGGGCGTCCGGCTGGATGATGTACAGCCCCCCCTCGGGGGACACACCCCCCCGCGGCGGCGCCCCGTGCAGCCGCTGGTTGACGTGGTTGTTGTCGATCTCCAGCTTGAGCGAGCTGTCGCCGGACTTGCTGAAGCCCAGGTTGTGGAAGCCCTGCTTCTGGCCGGCGGGGGAGGCGCCGGCGGGGGGGTGCGGCTGGTAGAGGGAGCCGCCCGCCGAGTCGCTCTTCCTCACGTCGGCGGAGGGGTCATAGATGTGGCTGCGGCAGACAGAAAGACACAGGACCGGTCACCCTGAGCTACCACCATTAAAACCAGCCTTTCATTTTATAATCATAATAAATTCAAGGGAAATATCTAGTCTTTCTCTATGAACACTGTGTTTTCCATCCATCCATCCATAATCCTAACCCCTTATTCCCTGATGGGGTCCTGGGGGGGACTGGAGCCTATCCTAGTGGTCAATGGGCGAGAGGCGGGGTCACCCTGGACGGTCCCCAGTCCATCACAGTGCCACACAGAGACACACAAGGGCCAACAACCACTCACTCTCACTCCTAAGTGCAGTTTGGAATGTCCAATCAACCTAACATGAAGGTTTTTGGACGGTGGGAGGAGAAGATGGAGAACCCGGAGAGAACCCACAGACACAGGAGAACATGCAGACTCCACCCAGAAAGGTCCTGGGTCCCCCCGGGTTGGAAATCCGTCGGGTCGTGTTAGTCATTGTCGGCTTTCAATCTGGCACAATCATGCGGTCGGGATTTGAATCAGTCCGTCGTTCCGAGTTTACATGCAAAGCTAAAGGGGATGACCTCGGCTCATATTTGTGTTTAGGCTAATTATTAAGCAAATGTGGAGAAAAACGTCACCCCGCAAACATCTGCCTGCGGAAAACGGGCCCATCTGGGGTCACATATAGGAGATGAACGAAGCCTTTGAGCAAAAGTGTCCGGGGACATTTGCCTAAACGCTGCTAATTCATCCCACCGTTCTGACCCTCCCTCCCTGACCCTGGGGCTGTGGGTTTGAATCCTGACCGGAGCCCTTGTCTGTTCAGAGGGGGAACCGGGGTGTTTGTGACGGAGCGGTCAGCTGTCCAGGGGCCACCCCGCTCGTTGACCAACGACCGGAAACGATACACGGCCTAACTGCAGCTGGCACTGGCGTCGGCCCCTAAGAGAGCCTTAGCAGCTCATGCCCCCCCCCACACAAACTAATGGGATGTTTGGGCAGCTGAGATCGGCCGAACCTGACGTCCAGCGTGCTCCTGGTGGGAGAACACACCTGTGTGAGCCTGCTGTGAGCGCGAGTTGCTTTCCACGTCTGTTTTTTCATTTGTTTTCCCCTCACAGTCGCTCCTTCCATCTCACGCCTCTGTGGGGGCTCCACCTCCAGCCCCCCCACCCCCCCTCCGCCGGCATCGCTGTAATCGAGCACTGTTATTAAACGGGGCTTTTTCCACGAGTGACCGCTCGGCTGGGCTCTCTGATAGTTAGTTTTGGTGGGCAGACCGGGGGGGTCATGTGACCGGATAAGCATCGAACCCGCCTGTTTTACGAATGCGGCCTAAAACGAGAACACCATCGCCAGAGACGCGACCCCGTGGCGGTTCGGCAGCGGCTTTAGTGTCTTTCGTTGTTGCTTGGTGCTTTTTTTTTTGTCACGTACGACTGTCGTCACTGGCCTGTCTTTCTGCTACGACCTCACTGGAACGGAAAAACCGGCCAATCAGAGTCCATGCGAGGCGAACAGAGCAGATCTGAGCATGTGCCAGTGGAAGACCCCCACAGCAGTCTTCCTTTTAAGGTTTTTTACCATCTCCTGCTTTGTTATCATTTTGCTCAGTTCAGTTGTCTTTTTTTTAAAAAACGAAAAAAGAAGCATCTTTTGGCTTTGAAGTCCTGAAAATAAAAACCACGACTTTCAGGGTCATCGACTTACTCACTAACTGTTTCCATTCTCCTCGTCCAGCCAGCAGACAAACACCACCAGCTCAACCTCCACCACCCGCCCAGTCAGCTTTCAGCTCACACACACAAACACTCGCTCACCCTCTGACTCAAGCACCACTATCCAACCCCGACTCGTCCCTTCGGTCTCTTTTCACAGCGGTAAGATGAGAAAATGAATCTTTTCCATTTCTTTGGCTCTCCCGAAGCCATCAAGGTGAAACTGAAGCACGCTGTCGGAAAAGTGAGAGACACGCCGGGCGTTTTATGAGGGGAAAAAAAAAAAAAGAATAGAGCAATAACTCATAGAGGTGGACAAAAGCCTTGTGGGAGAATGAATGGGCGTTTTTTTTATTTTTATCAACAACAGGAGGGCGGCCATTTTATCTCAAAGCAATTTTCAAGCGGCCAAACAAATCGACAACCTGTTGTGCCAATTTCCCTGCCTTTGTTTTGCCAAAACGGGCGAAGGGGACAAAAAAAACAAAGTGCCTGGGGCACGTTTCAGTTCCTCACACAAAGCAATGTGATCTGATGGAGTCTTTATGTGGGGAATGGGCCTAAATAAAAAAACTGATGCAGATCAGCCCTTGAATTCAAGGTAAAAGACTGTATAGTTCATTTTCAAAGAGACGACTCTCCATGGTTAAGATGGTGAACAGCAAAGGCGTCCCGCGGGATAGACGAGTACACACAAAAACAAAAGCATCCTCCAGTCCTTTGGAAACTTTAAGGATGTTTTAAGACCAGTTTTATGTCATTACAGTTCAAACTGACGCTTACAAAATAATCTGTTGGTGTTCACAGCAACAAAAAACAGAATCCCGGCCTACTGTTGCTAATCTCTGATGATTTTTGCACCTGTCAGCAGAATGTGACCGGATCAAATTTCTCCTCAGTGCTCCACTCCAGTCACATAAAAACAGAATTTGGGGATTAATGAAGTTTTTATTGACCTGAATTTAAGCGTCTGCGTGCTCCCTTGCCGTCCATTCTTTAAACCTGGGGTGTGCGTCTCTAAATGTCTTTTTAATTTGTTTGGTTTCATACCGTCAGCCCAGAGCAACATATGCCCACTCTTATTTTCCTGTCTTGGGCTTTGCCGTTTGGACGTCATCCTCATTCGTCTTTTTGTTCTCCCTGACGGGGTGTCCATTTTTCTTCTTGCTCCTGTAATCTATTTATCCATTTTGCAGACAAAAAGGCCCTCCTGGATCCGTCTGCATTCAACCGCTCACCCCAAAATGATTTCTCCTACATTCTCATTAGTTCTGTGTGTGGGTCATATTTTCTGGGGGAGGAAAATGGAGCCCTTGTGCCTTTTTTGGGGGGAGTGGGGGGGTGTACCTGTGCTACAGATCCCTGCTAATTCAATTTGTTGTTGGAAACAATAAGAGTGGGGCTGCCTCTCGCTTTTATGCCACCGGGGGATGAATATCCTGACATCTGTTCGTCTGTCGAGTCAGATGTGCGGAGATGTTCTCTGTTTGGAACAGAGAGGCAGGCTGTTGGGATATTACCGGCAGCCAAAAGGCCTCTCGGCTCATTACGGAAAAGGGACACTCAGTACAACTAAAGAGGTGCTTCCGTGTCACTGGTGACACGAGAACATAAAAGGAGAAAAAAAAGAAGCGAATCGGGACTACAGCTGTGGTGTGTGAAGCTCTTTCATTAATCTGCAATCAGAACACCGTTTACCGCCCTGTCCACTTGTTCCCTTTAGAAAAAAGCCCTGACAACGATGCCTTGTAGGCTTTTAATGAGCGGGCAGTCCAGCAGAGAAATACAGTAACCAAGGGCGATGGCTATTGGCATATTGACTCACAGAGAGTCCTAAAAGCCCACGTGAGGCTGGCGGCGCAGACGAATTATAAATGGACCTCTCACTATCTGCATGAGACGAGACAAGAAATCATTGTGTGGCCCTGCAGACATTTGAATTGGCACTGCAGAGGGGCAGATAAGAAAATCCACAGTGAGAGGTTGATATCGAGGAGGTGGACGGCTCGGTGGTAGGACACACTTCTTCCTGATGCATTCAAACTCACGCAAACTGGGTGACGCCTCCACCGCAGCGCCGTGCTGTTTTAATGTGCGCTAACGCTAAGCTGGAGACAACGGGACTGTCACTAAACATCGCTCATCACAGCAACCGCCTGTGATGCCGAAGCTGTGCAGAGGCACTTTAGTTATTCTAAAGTGCTGACCAACAAAACTCATAAAAAATTAAGGAGTAACCAATTTAACCGGAAAAAAAAATACCCTTACAGAAATGGCAGAGGGACGTCTCCTCAAAGAAGATGCCATTTAATAGATAAATGTTGCCCATGTTAAGGTAGTTTTTAAAAAAAAAGAATTGATTACAAACGAAAACAGGTTTTTATCCTTCATATGTCTTCAACTACTTCCCGGTCCGTTGGGGGAACACTGAGATGTCTTCAGGGTCATCCGGGGACATGATCTCTACTGTTGGTGCTCTTTATTTTGGTCTTCTAACAACTTGATACCTGATGGCATCCTGATAGCTCCCTGAGCCACTTTGGCTGCCGAAAACCTCTTAAGGAGTCCTGGATTCTTACCCCATCCTTAAGGCCGAGCTCAGCCATTATTTTCAGTTTCTACACGGCACCCTTACCTCAACATGCACAGACTAGGGCATAAGGGTTAAAGATGTACCAACTGTACACTATTAATAATAATAATAATAATAACTGTTTGGATGCATGTTCATGAGCTCTTCCAAATACATTCATTTATTGTCAAATTTGTTGTCATTATTGTGTGCTGTTATCATAAAAAAGAAAGGGAGTGTCACAAAATAGAAAGAGGGCATAATGGGAGACAGAAGGAGCACAGAACAGGCTTCTCACCTTTTTATCATCCTGCAGCATTGGCACCCCATCTGGACAGCTGTGTCGTGGAGCTGTGGAGACACATTAACAGAGAAATTCAACTTCTTTTGGACTAAATGGCACCAGACAAAACCCCGCATATTGTTCTCAGCCTGTGACATTTTCCCGTCATCGAGGAAAGGTTAGAACCAGCTCTTCTGATAGATTCGGACGGCCATCGATCGGGCGGACCCCCCCCCCCCCCACCACTGACGTGCCAACGGCTTTTAAATGAGGGCTTTTTCTGAGCCGTCTCGAAGATTTCGCCTCATCGGTCAAGTTTTCGCTTTGCCCTTGGTGTCGATGGCGCCCGGTCAGGAGGATGAAAACTCTGTCTGCCTGAAGCGGCGATAAAGACGCGGCCGCCATCCATCACCGCTGCACGCGTGCGGGGGGGTGTGTGTCTGTGTGCGGGATGGGAATGACCTTTTCTCTCCCGGTGCTGTGTTTCTCTAGGCTTTGGCATTTCATCGCCGGGGTAAATAATTAATCACCGACTCTTGAGTGAGTTTGTCTGAAAGTGAAGGAGAAAGCGAGATTGACAGAGGAAGAGGACACAGTGTCTCTTTGAGGAGCGAAGGGAGGGACGCATGCCCACTGTCCAGGCTCAGGAGGACCCTGAACCTGAACTTTGACTTTGTTTTACTGCGAGTTCAATCCCTGATGAAAAAGGGAAAGAAAAACCATAAGGGGAACACAATCACCACGCTGTTTAATTAGCGTCATCTGAAAAAGAGTCAAACAAAATGATCGGTTTTTAGGCAAAAATCTATCAGGAAAAAGAAAAAAAAAACATCGTTCCTGTTGACAGAACTGTCTGTTAAAGATTTATCGATAAAAATTGCTGTTCGAAAGACCTTAAATCTAAATCCCTTCATGATTTCATGACTTTTTGAGAGCCCAAAATGTCACGCTGCATTATGCAAAAACAAAAAGCTAAACACGTTTAATAACACGCGGCTAAACAGCAAATCAGTCATTCCTGTCAGCGCCTGACCTAACAGCATTTCAGACCGTATGACGAGAGCCCAGATGGTGTCCAACAGAGCCGACGGAACAAGAGACAGACCATTACAGCTGCTCCAGATGTTCCCAGCAGCAGGGTTTAGAGACAAGCTAATTTAATCATCTAAGTGAGAAGAGTAGAAACGGCAGTGAGAGGCCGCGTGTTCACTAAAGTCTGCTCATAAATCTGTTCATAAACCAAATTCTGTCCAAACCAGTGGTTCAAAGTCTTAGGATGATTGATTAATATCAGAAAAAAGTGTGTGAGCTGGACATGATCAGCAGATAACCCTTCACATTATGTAAAACTGGATGATTTTCCTAAAGAAAAAAAAAAGATTTTGGCCTCATTTGTTGGTCTATAATATATTCTTAGACCAGAAAGTCCAAAAGGGTTCAGGAACTAAAATAATTCATTCCAGATAATCCATTCAAATAACTTGATTTGAATGGTTAACATAAATCCATGAATACAAACAACTTTCTATGTATTACAGGTTTAGGTCCACGAACAGCGGACACTGAATCGTCATTTGGATCAGTCCATTATGGGGTTAGTGTGATGTCCTGATGTTTGTTGACCTGCAGAGTATCTATATCTGTGCTTCCGGGCTGGTGACACATTGAGGTTTTACTTGCCATTAAGCAGCAGTTATTTCTGGAGAAGCTCGACTTCGCTCTCCCAGATGTGTAATTATCCTCCTGCAGGTCTGCCGCCGTGCACAAAGACGCCGAGTCTGGCCGAGGGCAGAGTGTCATCGCTGGTACAGGAGTAATCTGCCCGCGTACACCCCCCCCCCAGGCTGAGGACGGCCGCCTCATAAAGGGGGATTTACTGTAACCTCCCCACATTCATCCACACGGATGCGGCCGCAGCTGCCTGTGAGGAAAGCTCAGGGAGGCCGGCCGGTTCAAAAGGCTTTAAATAGGAGACCCTGTTTCACACTCTGTTGCTCCGGGAAGCACCCACCCAGCAACGGCCCCTTATCTTCCAGGTGGGAAGCAAAGAGGAGCTGATTTCCCAGCGGGCTGGACAACCCGTGGCTTTAATGGAGGTCAGGCCGGTCCGGATAGTGAGCTGAAACCACGGTCAGACAATTCCTGTAATTACTGCTCTCAGTTCGTAGCAACTTGTTTCCTTGTGCATTATGTATATTTCATGACTGGGTGCTTTTTGCTCTGTGTGCCGCCTCCCCCCCCGGGGGGGATGTTCTAATGTGTTTGCCTTGAAGTCTTAAACGCCATTTGAAGTAGTGTGAGGCCTCCTTTAAATGTACGCCTCTATCACTTTGCTGCAATAAATGGTTCCTGAAACTTGGCTCTGGCTGGTTCGACAGGAGCGCTGCGTGAATTTCATGTAATTTAATGATCGATTTGATCACGATACAGAGCCCGATTATGTCTATTATCTGTTAATATGTTTTTATAGTATCATTAAACATCAAAATGCTTCACATTTCCTGTCCCTGACCATCATTTCACGGTGAGCTTCTCAGTGCCTGTGTCAGAAAAGACACATGAGAAGGTGCATTAAGGGATAATTAAGGGGTTTGATTTTACTAATAAATCTGGACGGACTGATGCTTATTACACATTTAAAAATCAGGTAATTTTTTTTAGGCTGTAATATTCAGCTCACAAGCACATTAAGGCAGTGCGAGCAGGTGAAACAGGAGGTGTGTGTGTCTGTATGTGCTCTGCTGATTAATTGCCGGTCGACTGAGTCGGAAAAAGTTGGTTTGCATCGGAGTGGAGTTGGGTTGCGAATTTGCAAAGCAAAGAGAGTCTCCGAGTGCTGGCAGTGTGATTGCAGAGTTCCCCGATCTGGGGCTGGGCGTTGTGCAGCCGCTCAGCAGAAAACGGCTCCCGGTCGGAGGGGTGCCACCTCTGCCACCCCCTCCCATAACGAAGGCCTTAGCGTTGGTTATCAAAGGCGACTCCAGAAAGCTTCAGATAAACGGGGCAGGCCGAGGTGAGGTGTGCTTTACGGAGCATCTGTGGCGAAGTGGGGACTTCTGTGTGGAGGGCTGAGCTGTTCTGGCACATCTCTAGCACCAGTGTTTGCTTTGCCCTTTCCTCAGGGCTCAGTGTACATACACTAAATGTCAAATAGATGATCAATGGGGACAAACGTATCAAGCTTTGAACGGATTCCGCGTGGGCCGGCGGACATGCGATTTATCAGCCTTCACCTCTGCTTTTAAAACCCCTGATCGATGTCAACTTTTACCACGCAGCGTTGTGTCTAAGCTGGCACAAAGACATCCATCCAGAGGAGATGGTGGAGGCCAAAGCTGACATGAAAGCCTGTCGGTAACAGCCACCTCCACCTCCAACAGCAGCTCTCTAAGACTCAAATTTGAACTTCCAAACGCCCAATCATGCCCCCCCCATCCCCCCGGGGACCTTCCAAACTCATAATGAGATCACAGATTCAATCGGCCGTCAAATGACTATCATTCATTCCGATATTTGCCATTGTCGGCTGGCGATAATAGTGCTTTATCTGTGCCGTTCAATATATAATACATGGCTCCTTTTTTTATGATGGGGAAGATGGCGGGATGATTACTGACGGGGAGAGAGATTTCTGTGCTGGCAGCTTGGCCCGGCTCCTATCTCTGCACTTTCTCGAGCTACCTTTAGAGGAAATTGAAACATTTCATCTTGGAGGAACAGCCGCAATAAAAGCCAGATTGCTCCGGAGAGCCTCCTAAATGCGGTATGGATAGAAATCCCGGGGATACCTGGAGAACCGGCAATCAGGGCTATCTGTGAGCAATTTCAGCAGGTGGGAAATGTTACCAGACAGATAAGGGAGACAGACAGAGAGTGGGGAAAAGTTATTTTCCTTTTATAAATGGACGATAATGCGCCTTGACTGGTGAAGAGGACAGGATGGTTGGCGAGTTCATAACAGGAAACGTCATGTGGATGTTTTCATCGTGAGTTAGGGGCTTGTTAAAGACTATCCTGATGTTATTTGTGTGAGCACTACGACCAGCAGTTACGTTTATTTTACTGGGTTTCTCGTGATTTGCATGCTTTTTATTGCTCCACTCCAAACTTCCCCTGAGGGTGGAGGGTTGTTGTATCCCGTTAGTTACCGTTAATCAGGAATGAGACCTTTTATCTAAGTATCTCAACATAATGTTATAACTAATGTCTGTGCTATGATACACTACACTGATACACTACATACAGATATTTGTGTGTGTATAGAGTCTGTGTGTATATATACATAAGAGGAAAACCGGCCTAGATCTCTCTAGATAATTTAATGCCTCTGAGCCTTGACCTTACACACCCACATGAACCTAAATAGAAATGTACATTCAACAAGGCCGATGAGTACATGTGACACCATTAGCTTTTGTTGCTTCTCCAACATCCACCAGCAAGCACTTTCCTACAGCTGCGGGTCGGAGTTTCTGCTCCAAACATTACACATACCAACAGCTTAAAAAACAGGTAGAGGATGTTTACAGACATCATCAGGAGGCCCTCCAAATGATGACTTCAGCCCCCTGTTTGCTGACAGTTAGAGGATAAACCCTCCTGGAGCCGTTGCCTGAGGTGTGGAGGTGAGTGTTTCTAAGGAGACGACAGAGGGGGAGTCTGTAACCCTGTCATCGGACACAGCTCTGTAAAGTTGAGCTTGTGCGAGCTGCCTGCCACCTTCTAAAATCATCATTTATGTGTCCGCACTGGTCGCTGAGTGTGTGTTCTGTGGGGCGATGGGCCATGAGGAGGCCGATCGTGTTCCTGTGGCGGTGGTGGAAAGGGTGTGGTCAGGGAGAAGTGGGCCAACTGGTCCGACCTCCGGCTCAAAGTCGCTTCACTTTCTCCTCCTCCATTGTTTTGCTCGTCCAATTTCATCCCTTCTGGCTTCAAATTGGGTGCATTTAAAGAACTGTGGTGTAGCCATGATGGGGGTCTCTTTTATTCAATCAACACGTGCCAGCAAGTAATTTATTTTCCTTGAGACATTCAAAACTGCCCTGTTTTAAAAAACTGCCCCTTTTAACGCAGCTGAGCCCAATCTCACCTACAATCAGGATGAGGGATGTTCAGCCAAAAATAAATTTGCTGACCGTGTTATTTATATGGTGTGACATGATATGATGAGCTCACTGGAAACCACATCAATTTGTGCCGGTTTAGAGTAAAAACTTCTGAGCCTAAATGAATGCAGAAGCTGGATCTTCTTCTGGTTTCACCATGTCTATTCTCACCTTCTCCCCCTTCTTAGGGTTGAGGATTCATAGTTTTTCTCTATTAAGATCAAACAAGACAAAAGTCTTTTAATAGGGTTAAAAAGTGTAAAGGTTTGTTACAGTTTTGGACCTCCAGAAGAAGCTCTTCTTTCAGTGGGAACAGCAGCGAACTTTAGTCCCGTGAGCTTGCTTTTCTCGCTGCCTTCAGGGGGGTTTTTATGCTTCGGGGACTCAGATTGTTCGCCGTGGACACCGACAGACTCACGACTTTACCGACTCCTCTTACAAAACATGAGGTCCCAGTGGGAGCCGAGGCGGGAACTGAGGCGGGAGCTGAGGCGGGAGCAGCGTCAGGCTGCCTTTCTGTCTCAAAACCCACCGACAGTGACTAGTGCGATGGGGGTGTCGCCTGTGGTCTGGCGGTCATAGCAGCAGAGTGACAGGGGGATAAAAATGGCCTTTTTCCCTCACTGCAACTCTCCTTTAGTCAAACAGAGGGAGAAGATTGCTCCATCGGATGAGTTTGTCAGGCTTGTTGACGTTTCACTTCCTGATCGGATGATTCCTAAAAATGTCGACCAAGCTTCACGCTTTTGTGAAGCTACAGAAAAAAACGTTTCAATAAACTCAATCAGTAGCTAAAAACTTCAAACTGTCTACCAAATCTCCCAGTTTGTTTGCCTCCTGAATGTTTCCCCATTAGTCAACGATAGTTCACAACCAATAGCACCAAATCAAGCTCCAACTGGCTGCGGTCTTATGTCTCATTTATCTGTTTATTTCCACTTTTGGAGAACCAAAAGAGTATTAGATGTGTAACTGCTGTGGAGCGAGGGTTTGCTTATGCTGGTGAAAGCGGGTCCTCTGCGTTAGCTGCCAGCCCACGCTCATCAATAAGTCTCCCCTTTGCTCTTTGACGCTGCAAACAGACCGGCTGCTGCTCTGCTGCCCGACGCGCCCCGCCGGGAGCCTGAACGGCTCCGCAGCAGGTAAACGGGGAAGAGCTTTAAATAATGCACAGGGACACATAAAGCAGGCTCGTTTTAGGGCTCGCCTCTAACAAACTGTTGCATAAATATGATCCACCGTCGACCTTTTGTCATTATCAAACACAAATAAAAAGCTATTTTTAAAAAAAGTTAAAAACATAAAAACGCCAAAGGGCTGCACATCTTTATGCTCAAAGTTTCAAAACCAGATAATTTTTCATGTTCGCCGAATTAAACCCCCCCCAAAAAAAACCTAAAACACCTGCTTTCACCTGCTGGTTTCTGTTTATTACAATAGATAAACAGATGTAGAATCCACAGAAAACTTTAAGAGTAAAAACTTTCCCACCTCAAGCATTTAGGCTGTTCAATAATTTTGTATAAAGGTGAGTCTGTCTGATGGGGAAGTCAAGACTTATCAAGTTCCATCTATTTTTGAAGAGTATGAGAAATATGCGCTTTAATTATCCAGCAAGTGCGAGATTAAAAAAAAAGGCCAGTGCTTTTAAACATTTCATACAGTCATTTAGCTCTTTCGGACAAACCCTTTCTTCTTTTTCTCTGACGTTTGCCTAGAACTATAAATCTGTCCCACTTCAGGACTGTTCACCTGACCATGAAGTCTTCTATTTTTTTTTTTACATTTTACAAAACGGGGAAAATATAAGCTAATAGGGAAACAACGGAAAGACAATTACTCAGGCTGAGGGACAGGTCAAACTGTGGATATTATTTAAACCTGTTAAGGACCGGACATGATTTCCTTTTACCAGAGACTAAATGTTGAAAAAGGCCAATTTTGCTTGTGGAGTTAAACCTCACCCTGATAAGCATAAAACTCATTCAGGGTAAACAAAAGGTCATTTTTTGATGCAGGAGTGTACAGAGGTTTCCTGTCAGTCCAGTTCTACAATATCAAAGCATGATATTTGCTCTCTTGGCTGACATTTCCTTTTTTGTTTTAATTACGTCTCTCCATTGCTCTGCTCCTTTGTCCCATTAAAACCAGTTCTTTATTATCATCATTGTTATTATTATTATCATTATGAGAGGGATCCACTATAAAAACAATCTGCAATCTTTTTTCCACACAACGTGACACCACACGCAGCTCAAATTTACATCCTGGTTCTTGTGCAGCCCTAGAAAAGCGAACTGCATGCAGCTCACGTTAAAAAAAAAAAGGCATTTGCATCCACTTTTAATACCCTGTTTTGTCTTTTAGGCTGCCCGTGGGTGGAGTCTGCCACTAAAGGCAAGAAAATGGGTTTAAACAAACCACAGCCATGAATCAACAGTCGTGATGTGGAACATGACACCGGCCTGGGGCTAAAATGAAGGTTTAACCGCCACGCGGGTGGGATCGAAGCCATTAGCTTTACACTAGAATGGTGTGTGTGTGTGTGTGTATATGTGTGGGGGGGATTGACAGTTTTCCCCGGATTTAAGGCGTCCCATGTTGGGTTTTTTAGCTGCGTGTTAGATGTGCAAACACAGCCCAAGGCCATGTCTGAGCTGTGAAACCAGGCCTCCCCCCCCCACCTGCCAACAGCAGCCCCCCCACTCACTCATTAACCTGCACATGTGCAGTGTGAGCCCTGGGTGTTGTGGAAAGTTTTACCTTCTGAGGGGGACACACCAAAACACACAGCAGGAGACTCCCAACATCTGGCACACCCCTGAACATTCAAATGAAGGAGGTTATCAAACAAAAAACATGGAGAACGACTCCCCCCCCCACGTTTGAACTGGACTTTAAAACAGCGTTTAAAGGTCTCGTTTCTGGTTGGTTGGGCGCCTGTTGATAGTTTTTTACAGCTTTTTGGCTCTGAGGAGCAACAGGTGGACCCTAACATCCTTACGAGTGAAGTAAAGCTGGTCCAAAGTGGAACGAGGGTACTCAAAACTTCGAAAAATCCCCATTAAAGCGCGTTTCGGCGGCCGTTAGCGAGGCCCCGGCTTAGTTTGGTTGACAAAAACCAGTTGACCACCCCTCACCGTGTCCAGCCCCGTTTCACCCCCCACGGAGGGAAAACGTACGGAGGAAAACACTGTTTTTCGACCTACCTGTCGTGCAAAGCGAAGGTGTGGCACTTTGCCCCAGGTATCACAAACACACGGGTGTCATTTAACCTCTCTCTTCCGGTCCTTTAAGTGAGTTTTTAAAAAAAAAAAGTAGATTCGGGCTCCTGGTCGGGGCTTTGAGGCTAAAACAGAGTTCCCTCCGTCGGGCTGAGTTGTTGTGCCGAGCCGCTGAGAAGAGTTGCCCCCCCTCGGTGGCTCCACGGTCCCATGTCTCGTGTGAGGACGGCAGGTCTGCTGATGGGTAGTTAGTTGTTCTGGAAACGGTGGAGCTCCGCGCGACTGCCACCCACTTCCGGTCTGACTTCAAAATAAAACCCAGCCCTCCGCGGGGCTCTCCCCTCTTCCCGACCCTTTATCTATCTTTCTGTTTTAAAAAGCAAATGGGTTGCTGTTACCCCTGAAAAATCACTAATGTATAATTATACAATTATAATGTATAATTATATTATTGTATATAGTCCCTTTACCCCCCCCCCCAAAGCAACCAAATCCTCATGATGATGTCAGGATGATGCTGCTTGTTTTTTCTAAATAAAACAGCAATTATGTGCCTCAATTGGATACTTAAAACACAACAATCTATCTTTTCTTTAAGAGTTCTCCTTGAAAAAAAGAAAGTACAATTCATCTGATAACATTTCTGAAATATGTGCCTGTACTTGCTAAATTTAAAACTGCTTTGATAAAAAAAAAGTGTCAAGTCATGCTGTCATGAGTGTTTTCCTTGTTTTCCAGCTCTAGCACACCTGATTCAAATAATAGAGACAGATCTTCAGCTCTGAGAAATTGATGAAGATCTGTTTATTTGAATCAGGTTTGTTTGATTAGTTGCCTTTTTTTTTGCTTAGCTGTTTCATGGGAAATTGGCTTAACAAATAAAGACAATACAAACCTCTGAAAAATAGACTGGCTCGAGGACTGGACTGAAAATGAGTGAAAAAAGAACCTGGCAGCCTGAGAAATATTAGTCGAGAGAACCTGAACAATTCACCCGGCTGCGTATTGTTGTCAAAATATAAAGAAATGAAGGGAAGCCAAATACACTGAAGTGTGTATTGGAACAGTGCCAAGGAGGACATGGCACCTTTAATCTAAGAAGGGTTTAAGGGCCATTTAAAAACTATGAATAGTCCGTCATTTTACAGAGAGAAAGATTAGATTCCCTCAGCAGGCCTCGGTTTGCCATTGAGGGCTTTTAACTGTGTGACTTCCTGTTTTTACGTCCCATCCGGCATCCAGCTTGACACAGCTTAACCTGACAGGCCTCCTCACAGTCCCCATGGCTGATCATATGACTGGGATGCGATTAGGGCGAAATAACTCTTTAACACTTGCTCCGCTTACAAGTTTGTTCACAGAAACCGAGAAAATGTTGCCAAAACCCTCAAACAAAGGCATGCTTTTCCAACCAGATTGAGAAGATTCTGCTGTTTGGCCCGATCTAAGTTAACACGTTTTTTTTTCTTCCAAGTGAGGAATTAAATGGAAATGAAAGAGCAATGAAATACAAAGAAATGAGGTGAATGATTGTATTACCTACAGTGAAGACATGGTGGCTGGTTTTTGTAACATGACGGACAAATTACTGCCCTGAGGATGACACAACTGAAAAACCGGTTTGGCTGTTGACACTGAAGCGAAGTGTGTTCTCCTTTAGAAGCGGCTTTATGTCCTCTCCTGCAGAGTCTGCGTGAGTGAGCGGTCATTTTGACCCTTTTGAAAGGAAAAGCCTCGGACAAGCTTTGAAGCCCACTTTGAGACGCTTTTCTGCTCAGGCGGGAGGCTGACAGGCCGGCATCTGACACCCGAGACACGGACACAAAAAACATGACAAGGAGACACATCGTATGCAAAGTAGATTCCTCTTAGAGCCTTTCAAAGATGCGGTCAGCAGAGACACTTTCCGTATGTTTTCACCCCAATGCTTCCATCTCCTGACCGGGTGCTCAGCTTTCCTCAAAGTGAGGACTCATAATGTTTATAGAAAATAAATCTAAATCCGGAAAACTTTGACCTTATTTTCAAAGGTCAAAGGTCATGTTAACAGCTTATTTGAACGTTTCACAGAGCAGGACTCGGGCATGGCGAAGCAAGCCTTCTATCAAACATCCGTTTTTTAAATGGTGACAACACTCTCTGATAGCTTTGTTTACTTATTTGGACATGACTTTGTCTGTTTGGCTGCTTTCCCCTCATTACTGATTATTTCTCAGCTGCGATATCAGCAGTAAGCTGACAGAGCCGGTACAGAAGAGCCCATTTTCCCTTGTAAAACTTTGCATAAATACTCACAAATACAGTCAATTGAAACTGTAATTCATGATTTGCCCAAAATTAATTGGAGGATCAGCAAATGTCAAGAAAACAGAAAAGATACAGAAAATTACTGAAACATGTCAATTAGTTTTAGGCTTAAAATGCTAACCAATGCTAATATATAGCTTAGCGTTGGAAAGTTTGTTGGAAAAAGTGAAAAACCAACGGCAGCTTCTTGGATGTAGCATTATAAGCCCCTTACAGTGGTCTGACTTGTTTAATTCGAGGTAGATTTTGTGTCTGAATTCAAAGAATATTAAGAGTATTAGTTTTTACTGTTGAGCGTTAGCTTATCAAACAAAACCATGAATGACAGAGTTAGCAAGATCAAGTCGAGATCTGATGTGTTTTTGAAAAATAACAGGAGGAAATTAACTCTTTTCCAGCTTCACTTTGATCAGAATGCATGATAAAAAAAACTACCTAATGCTGGGAAACGTTCTGCCTCATTTGTTAGCTGCTCAGTAACTATTTAATGAATCCCTCTTCTCAAGGTTAAATGTCAGCTTTGGCCCTCAGAAACCCTGAGTTTGTTGTCTTAAACTGTTCTCACTGTAAATGAACAATACTTCCTGAATATTTAGTCAGTTTTTACTCGGTTTTGTGGGTTTTGGATAGCTCTCACACCAAAGCGGTGACTCTGAGGCCACGTCAAACGGTGCTGGGTGTCCCCGGTGGGAGAGAACAGAGAACAGGCGGGCGGCTGTAATCTCTTTAACCTATCACAAGAAAACAGCTGCTGTTGCATTTCACATTTCCTGCTGTTCACCTGAAATCGAAGCAGAGCAAAAGACTCGGGGAAGCACGTGCCCCCCCACCCAGCACGCTTCAGAGGAATTAGGTCAGGGCTCGTGGGTAGTTATCTTTTCCTTACCGAGTTCTGACTTTGATGGAAGGAGGCAATACGAAGCAGGAGAGATAAAATGGATGAGCGGTAGTTTTGCCAGCTGTATTTCATTGATTGTGTTTCACTCTTAAGTAGCTTTCGCTGATATAAATGCTCGTCTTGTCCGCGAGTGGCCCGGAATTGGATTGGCTCCCTTTTCCGAATAGCCTGTATCTGGTGACAGGCCTTTAGTTAGTCAAACATACTTAGACTTTCTTCAACAAGAGGATTCAGTGGAGTGCAGACAGGGCAGGATTTACTCATCTTGTATTTTGGCAGGTTGGAGGAGAGGAGGGAGGGATTTTTGGGTGACTCATAGGTCTTCCCCATCATGGAAAACACAGGTTACGGTTTGAATACAGCGATGACAAAAGGCTCTCAGAGTCAAAGCTGCTGACAAGAAAGTGGCTATTTAAAGCGTCGGTAAATAATGTCACACTGTACAGAGTGTGTGTGCGACGAGCGGGGACCTCCTGCTCGGCAAACAAGTGGTGTAATTATATGCCCGCGCGAGCTGCAGGTGGAATGTGCTAGCGATAGTCCAGCCCTTGTTGTCCTAAGGGCTGGAAGCAGCCCCAACACCCAACAGACATGAGCTCACCATCATTACAATGAGAGGTGTGGCCAAAGCCCTGACTGCCGCAGACCTGATGTTGCTGTGGAGACAGGATGCACACACACACACACAATCATATACACACACACAGAGATCAGCTTAAAGTGAAACCGCTGGGAAATTAAAACGGGAGCCTGCAAGCAACACGATTTTCCCCGGCCAAACACAGATTCCCAGATCCGGTTTGTGTGTCTGGCTCAGGTCACCGGGCAGGTGCGCCGCACACGCATCATCCGGAATCGCAATGACGGCGTCAGCCGGCGTCGGGGTGAGATTCAGCACGCTTGTCTGGCGTTCAGCATCAAGCTCAGGAGAGCAATTACCGGCCTACGGGAGCATTTCGCAGCTCCGCTCTGTGTGTGTGTGTTCTAGGGGTGTTGGCGCTCTTTGTGTTTTCTGAACACAAACCGCACAAATGACCCGTTTCGAAACACGCTCTGCAACCTAACGCGGGTTGATACAGCGGCGCTGTGTCGGATCAGTCATTCACAGCAGACAGAACACTTTCCAAAAGTGGAAAAACGCCACCTCTGAACAAAGAGACGAGCAGGAGGCGGCCATGAGGAGGCAAAAAGTGAACCGTTTTATTACATTAAAATGCTTCATACAAACAATTCATACACACGAGGTTCATATTGCTTCAGACATAAGTTTCTTTTCCATTTGATCCCCAGTTAAACAACTCTGTAACAAAATGTAAGTACAACATTTATGAAAATATAAATCTCTAAACAGGTAAGTCAGTCCTGACAATACAAAGAATACCATAGAAACATTCATTACCAGTATGTCAACTATGAGTTGCAAACATGTAAGTTATTAAAAGTCATTCAAGTTACTTAACATACAATAATACCATTTACTGGCTTCCATAAGGACACATTCAAATATACTCTTAAACTGGCATTCCAATATATTTTCTTAGAGAACTCTTTTTAAACGTCTTTAGCAAAGATAGCACATTTTCTCTATCATAAACGTAATCACAGTCAAACACTTGAACAATTTGGTAACAATATAATTACAGTACATGCCTCAAAATCTAATGAGACGGTCAACGGAAAAAACAAACTATAATTAGGACTTTGGCAATCACATGATAGGATGTTGCTCTCCTTTCCCCCCTCACACCGCCTTAATTTAGAAACTTTTGATTGGCATGAAATTTAAAGCTCGGAGCTGCTACCCAGTTAGAAATGATCCGAGGGCCGTTGTCTCAACGTCTAGAAACAAGTAAACCTACGATAAGATGGAGTAGCCCTTTCAATTATGCGTCAGGGTGAGGGAGTGCGGGGTTTTGTTTGAGTCGGGCAGCTCCGAACCGTTCAACAGAAACTTAACGTCGGACTATCATAGGCGTTTTCAGTAGGAAAGCCCCTCAAATATCTTAGTATCGATGCGACGTCAGTGTGACTGGGACGCTGTGTCCGAAACCCCACACTTTGCTCTCGGTGTGTGCATGCCTCTGAAAGAAGGTATAGTCTCGCCCGTTGATGGAAAGACTGGATAGTTCACATGTTTAACTGACACCAGAGAACACTGCAATACATGGCACCTGCCGTACTTAAGTACGGGACCAGAAGGTGGTCCGGTGAAAAAGCCAGAAGCAGGTGACCACAGTGCTTCTGAAAACACCGATGTGGAGAAAATGACGACTATCTAATATACCCAGGAAATCCCAATGTTATACTAGGGCCTAAAGTGGACTTTCCTTGGCTTACCATGCTTAACTACTACACGTTGTGGTAAATTTAAGACAGCCAGGGTCCAGTTTTTCTCAGCCATATGCACTTTATATTCAGCTGCTTTGGTAACAAGGTGCCAGACATGCTCAGAAACTTGGCAAACGACGACGGCATGACATTTCGGACACAGCCAGTATCTACTAGGTCTTCTGTAAAGCAGTGAAACATTACCTGTCCTTTAAAGTGTAAATAAACGGAGAAAAAGTTCCTTTAAAAATCTAGATCTGCTTTTAAGCTGTGCTAAAAAGTTTGCAAAAGTCCTATTTTTTTCTTCACTCGTGTGACAATGCTTTCTACTCGATAATTTCTACTCATGATTTGTCAAAATGACTCAAATTAATTCAGTCTCACGGATTATCAAATGTTTCCTCCTGGAAGGTTTGAAGATGACAACATCTCAACACTGTAGCTTTTCAGTAAAGCCTTTGAAGAACAAAGACCCAATACTTGTCTTTTAAGACACGATGAAGCCACTTTCAACAATTAATACAATATTTGAGCTCAAAAATTCTAACAAACTTCTCACAAACCACTCCTAAAGTGCCTCCACAAAATGACTAAACTTCTAAACATGTAATACCTTTTTTGTCAGCCGAACTCACTCGGTCCTCCTGGAAACTTCTGAGACGGGCTCCACTAACCCTAAAGTAAGTACACTGTTTAAGGCGTAAATGTGTATGGTGCTATGCTACACTGTATGCTCAATAGTGGTGTTTCCCTTAAAGCGAACACACAAACGGGTCGAACTGCAGGTAAATTCATACCAAATTTACGTTTAAGAAATTCCCACAGCTATCTTCCCCTCAGACCGGTGCCATCGATCTCTCCCGATGTTGACTCGATTCCAGAAGATTTAATGTCAATGCAAGTGTTATACTGAGTTTACAAAGTCCCTGCATTTTCATAAATCTTGTAGTCTGCACACAGAGAACGTGTTGAATTCCAGGCACTCACTTTGATTGCATTAAGCACAACGTAACATTGTTAAGGAGTTACACAAATTGCAGCAGCCAAAAACAGATATGTACAAATGTCCATAGTTCTTTCCTTAAGTTTCTTTCTTTTTTTTTTACAGTACTGCCTGAAGTTAATACAAACATAAATATACTCTTCCAAGAACAACATTATGGCTTAACGTGTACGATGTCAATAAAGTTGATGAAAGCGGCAAAGTTCACTGGAATGGCTTTGAAAATGTTCGACAAAGACATCTGAATATCACTTTGTTCTTCGAATGCAGAAGGACACATAATGGCAAACTAATACCTTACAGAGTTTACATTGTTTCCTCTTTTGTAAAACAATATTCATCTAACAGTCTTCGTGTGTAAAACTAACAGAAAATGTTCGGGAGTTGGAAGTAAGTGGTACATCGTTTGAGTGCAGCGTTGAAAACGGTCGGCCCGTTGAGTCCCCACAGGGCTGACATCTGCAGCTGAATCACGTGGCTGTAAACAAGAATCAACTGCAACCCCAGAGATTCGCAGCTATTTCCACCCGTCTCCGACCCCACTCGCCCCTCTCACTGCAGCAGTTCAGTCTTTTTTGTAGGCGTCGTCGACTCCCCTTCCCCCGAGTCCGACACGTTGATGGGGCTGTCCCTCGAGAAGACCTCGGTCGACTCCCTCCAGATGCAGTCGGCGACGCTCTTGAAGGAATGGTTGCCGCACTTGGGGCGCACTTTCTGCGAGGCGTTGTTGACAATCTGCCGGCTGTTGGAGGTGGCTATCTTAATCTTGAGGGCGGCGTCCACGCGGTCCACCACCGTGTAGGTGCCGATGCTGCCGTCCTCAAAACCGATTATGATGTTTAGCGCTCGCTGGGAGAGAGCGAGGAAGGTCGGCGTCTTGTAAAGAGAGCAAGTGCCGATGCTCTTTCCGTCGGCGAGGCGCATCACGATCAAGTTGGACACCACGCCGGCCTCGTCGTCCTCGTCACAGTTTCGGAAACAGATGTACACCAGATAGCGGCCATCTCTTGAGAGCTTCTGACGCCAGATTATACCTGCCGCATGGACAAGCCTCAGCTTCCCACTGTGAAGATCCAGAACGTTTATGTTCTCGTCACCTTTGGAGACTATTCCCAATTTCCCATTGGGGGAGATCTGAAAGTCTTCAAGGTTTTTGAGGAAGTTGGTCGGCAGCTGGACCCGCCTGCATATGGACTCGTCGGCCACGCTCCAGATGAAGACAGTTTCCGTGGACGTGATGAACACCACACAATCAGGACAGTCAGGAATGAGCTTGAAGTTCACAATGCTGATGCCGTCGTCGCAGACAAACTTCTTCGACACGCTGCCCGACCACAGGCTGACAGCGAGCAGCTTGTTCTTGGATGTCCCCACCAGGAAAGTGTTTGCTGTGGTGATCAGTGCGCTCTGGAGAGTGACTAAGATGTTACACACTTTGTGCCCGGTAGCAAGCCTCCACACTCTGGAGGCATTCTGCTCGCACAGGGACACCACAAACTGGTCGTTGTGGGTGATGAGCAGCTGTGATATCCTCTGCCCGTTAATGCGGAAAATGTTTTCTCCAGTGGTGGTTTGCCAGATATACTGACTGGACTTGTCGTCTGAGGTCACCATGAGATCCCCTGAGGAGGTAAGGACACAGTTCTCCACTATGCCCTCGTGTTTGAAGACCACCTCAATGAAGCCAGTGCTAAAATTCCACTTGTGGACAGCTTCTGACCCGTCCATGGTAAAAACGTAGTCCTCTCGGCCAGAGAGCTGGAGGGTCTGTATTTTCTTGCCTGTTTTGTCAATGTTAGACATGGCGGTGATGATATCAATGTCCCAAACAGACAGAACACCACTGCTGGCAACAGAAAGGAGCAGATTATGGTGAACAGATTTGATGAGTTTGACGATAGCTCCTGAGATCTCGATCAGGCTAGCCATACATTGTCCACTATCCCTCCTCCAGACAAAGATGGACGATGTGTTCTCCATGGAGGCCACAATGCTCTGTCCATTCTTTGAGAGGACGGCAGCCACAAAGCGTTCGGTACGTTTGGCTTTGAACTTCTCTACCATTTTCCATACTTTAGTGTCCAGAACCTCGATACTCCTGGCCTTGCAAATAAGTATGGAGCGCTGGTCTTCAGATAACTCAATGCCCACCACTTCACTATCATCCCCCCTACAATCATAATCCTCCATAAGCTTCGGGTTAGTTATCTCTTTGGTGCTCCACACAGACAAACTGCCTTCATTGTCAATCATCACCATTTGGTTAAGGGTATCTAGTACAAGGATGGACTTAACAAAGCCCCCAGAAAATTCAGACGTCACAGTGGCCAGCTTGTCTCCATTTCCCAGATGAAAGACGGAGGTCGTGTTTAGGTACTGCCCACAGAAGGCGTACATCCCATCTGGGGAGCACTGGACACACGTTACCTCGTACCAGCAATGGAACTGGTAGAGAGGCCAGCCGTATAGGAGGTCAATGACGTTTACGTCTTTACTGGCCTCCAGCCAAGCCAAAGCGTGATGGGTGGACAGAGTGAAGCCGTTGATGAAGGCAACTCCACCCGCGACGCCACTGTGCTTCGATCCCTTAATTTCAACCTCTGACAAAAGGCAGGACTTGTGATTATCATAGATGAGCAGAGTATTTTTGGTTGTGGCCACGACCAGATACTTCTCATCGGAGGTTAGCCTGATTCCCAGCACCACAGATCTGGCTGTGTCGATCTGTCGCAGGAGCTGCCTGCTCTCTACGTCCCAGGTGCTGACTGACCCATCTTCCAGTGCCACAAGGACGATGTTTGGGGCGAGAGTGGGCAGGATGTCCACAATCTGCATGTAGCTGGTGCAAAGGGAAAGCCTCTCGGGACTGTAGGTGACGTCCATGGAGGAGTGAAGAGGCATAATAGAGCAGTACTTCGGTCCATCTTTGTCGCACTCCAGGAGAAGGTGTCTGAGCTTTGGTAGGGAAGTGACAACTGGAAGAAGCCTTTGCTGCAGCTCTGCAGACAGCGATGCAGGGTTTTTTAACACTTTGACTTTGATGCAACGGAGAGTGGTTGCCAGGAACTTGAGCTCTTTTTCTTGGGTGCAGCTATAAGCGAGGTCAATGTCCGTTAAAGCTTTGTCAAACTGACCAATCTTTATCATTGTGTAGAGCCAGCTGAAGTTCATGATGACCCCAAACATGAGGTCATCCGTGCGGCCACTCCTGGTGAGGTGGTACACGAGCTCGGTCATCTTTCTGTGATTGACGAAGAAAATGTCGGGCTCCAAAAGGTTGCACTGGAACACCCAGGGCTGTTCGGGAGTCTGTCTGTCGTAGGAGTATTTATCAGAGGATGTTTTTTCATGGGACTGTTGATTGTGAGGGTTTTTGTGGTGGGAAATGTTCAGGGAAGTGAAATGGTTGTTATCATAAGTGAAGATCTTCTTTCTGCCGCCTGACCACGCCCCTAGGAAGTACTCAGCCAAGAGGCTGTGCATTTGATGCACATCCTCCTCATTGCTAAGGTACAATTTCTGGGCAATCAGATGCAGGTGCCTGTTGGCCCAGACCATCAAGGTGATGTTCCGTACCTGCCGCTCCACCAGATAGCCCTCCAGTTCCTCCCTGAGCTTAGCAACCAAGTCATAAGAGATCCTCAGTGGATTTTTGAGGTAAGTCGGCACAATGACATCGCCCAGAACTATGTTGTCAAGAGACAGGATGTCTTCCAGCTCAACCTCTGTCAGCCCAGCTTTGGCCATTGTGACATACCCTAATGCTCTGAAGACAAACCGCTGGCCCAGTTTGTTCTCCACAGAATAAAATAGCTGTTCTATGCTCTCATGTACCGTTGAGCAGAGGGACTTATCGTCCACGTCTTTATGAGACCTCCAATTAACTACTTCTCTGTAGATGAGGTTGACGAACATTGGCAATGTGCACTTTGCAAGCGCCTCGTTGACATAGATCTGCTGGCCTGAAGTCACCTTTCTTTTCACCCCGAGCAGCTGCTGTTTTAATGTTTGGCTGCAGACTTTTCGGTCTCTCTGGATTAGCTCCACGTAATACCCCTCATCGTGGATAAGGCTCCGAAGCTTCTGCAAGATGCAGTGTTTGTTGGGCAGCGTCGACACAACGATGCGGACTGTGCGAGGCAGGTGAATGGGGAGCCACCACAGCTTGCGAGCCTCATCTGCGTCTGAAAGCTGCTCCAGGGCATCCAGCACGATGACCAGGGGCCTGTGGAATGAGGACTCCCCAAGGAGGTTGATCAGGAGCTCCCTCATCTCCTGAATTTTGGTAGGCATAAAGTGAATCAGGCAGCGGTAGTTTATTGCGATCTGCTCACAGATGCTCTGCAAGAGAGTTCGTAGGTCTGTGGAGAGTTGGCTGGAGCCTACGAACCGAACGATGACCACTGGGTCTGTTTCAGGACTGGTCTCTTTCTGCAGCCATGTGTAGGCCTGAAAAACAGAATCAAACAAAACCTTGAGATTATTCTTGATTTATACGATTACTGAACAAGTTTCCTTAAATTTCAATATGCAAGTCAGATTTAAAATCTACAAATGAGCCAACAAATCATTACTTTATTTATTATTTTGTCTTTTCTGTTTATGTTTATTCTATGTATTTATTATTCATTAAACAGCTGTATTTAATAAGTTTAAATTCCCCATCTGTTTTTTAAGATTTGTTTTGAGGACCATGATCAAACAACAAATATAATTAAAGCTCCATAAGTAGGCCAGAGGTCCTAACAGTAAGAGGCAGAACTCCTGAGCACAGCGAGGTGGAAAGATTTTTATTTCTTTTAATATATGGAAAAATCATAAATGTACTATATCTGCAGCAGTATGATCCACTGACTATAACCCTGAGAGTGAGAACTAGTGTAACATGGTGCCTTTGGCAATCTCATTACTTCATTCATGAATTCATTAAATGGCCCAGCTGAGATTTGGGGGAATATTATGTTATCTGACACTTTCAGGGCAACACTGATGATTCCTACTCCACTTTTAGCTCTCAGTACGTTAGAGGGTGGGGGTGTGATAAAAGCTTGTTTACAATAAAATGGGTTTTACTAGTGTTCCCGGCTGTGTGCTTGAGTCTTTGCCCAAAAGATGACAGCAGAGTCAGAATTTACTTAGCCGCTAATGGGAAATACTACACATTAAAGCCTTTTTTGTCGGAGTATTTACGGCTACTATTTAGCATCATATGATCGCACCATTTAATTTCAGAATAAATTACAACCAGGCATAAATGTCTGCATAACTGTCTATTTTTAGTCTTATCATGCCAAACAACACTCTTCATTATGTTCAAGGTGTCAATCACACCTGATGGATCGAAGACGGAGCTTATAGAGCGTCTATCTTTGTTTACCACCATGGCTTTAATCCCAAACGCCTTTCTCTCACACACACCCCTAAAAGGGCTTTCAACCCTCATTTTTGCTTTTAAAGTGCAGTGCGGAATAAACGTCTGCAGATTACAACACAGCAAGACAGCTGTGGAAATATTTCTTTATTTGTTTACCAGCACAAGAGGCTTTTTCATGAATGAGCCGGCTTCTAGTCGAGCTAATAAATAGCCTGTTCTTAAAGATTACAGAAAAATATGAAACATCCCCTTGAAATGTAAGAAACTGACTGCAGTAAAAACAGTAAAGCTCAAATTAAATTGTTGGTTGGTTTCTGCAGTCTAGTGTTTAAAGCCTGAAGGCATAAACGTTTAAGTCAACTTATCTTTGACTTAATTAAAGCCTCTTTTGATTGTCATCAAACTTGTGTCCTCTGGTGGTTGGTAACAGAGACGTTTAACCTTCGACCATGTTTTTTATATGGGCGTTTGTGTACCTTTATTAGCCACGATGAACTTGTCTAATAGGGCTGGTGTGACATTTAATGCGGATTCTGAATGGGAGAGGTAGTGCAGCCGGATCCCAGATGGTGCATACAAAGCCAGAGTGAGCAGACAAGGGGATCACGTGGAGAGTTTGATAAAACTGTTGCCAACGTTTGCAGGGAAATGTGGTAAACAGCAACGCTTCGGAATAAACTGGAGACGTGCGTGTTCACGGGGCTGCCTTTTGGCAGACTCGCAGATGGTGGAGCGAATGTTCGATGGGAAGGGATGAACAGACGCACGCCTCCTCGTACTCTGGTATGCAGCCGGACCTAAAGAGGAAACGTGCCATGGGACGGGGAGATGAATTAAAGCCTTGTCTCACCTGTTTGGCCACCTCGGACAGCAGCAGCGTCTTTCCGGTGCAGGGTCCTCCGTAAACCACGAGGGGGCTCATCCGGCTCCCCTTAGACGGCATGAGATACTCCTGCACGTAATCCAGCGACTCGGTTTTGTACTCGTAGAGGGCGGCGAAGTTCTTGCAAAGCGACAGGTGCTGCACGATCTCGTCGTACAAGGGGTCGGCCTCGGTGTCGAAGTTCTGCTGAACTGTGGCCTGGATGATGTCCACCATGTCCTCGTAGAACTGCTTGCACAGGCCCTCCACGTAGTGGCTCTCCACCTCCTGGGAGTAGCCCAGCTTCATGTCGCAGTGCGTGACGGAGGAGTAGACGCGCAGGTTGGAGGCGGCCACCACCGTGGGAATGAACTCGTCGCGGACCTTCAGGAGGCGCTCGTAGGCTTCCTGGTTGCGCATGACGCGGTCGCCGCTGACCACGATGTCCATGTAGCGGGCCATGTCCGGGAGCTTGGCAAAGCGGTCGAAGTTGGAGATCTTGCGAATGTAGCAGACGCATTTCCTGAGAAAGGCAGGCGTTTGCTTGCCGAGGGCGAAGTCTAATTCATCCTCCAAGGCTGAAGGGTGGGACACACACACACACAGAGGGGGAAACTTAGTAATTTTTGAGGGGAAAAGCTGACGTTTGTGAGACAAGAGACTGATAAATGAGCAGCACATCACAAATAAAATAGGTTTTTATAGGGAAAATCACCCTATTAGGAACAGGGTTTAAAAATATACCCCCCACACAGCAGAATTTAGTCATGTGGCTTTGTCAAGCTAATCAGCAAGGGTCAGACTACCTCACAATAGGTGATGTCATAGGTTTTGACCAATTAGGAGGGAGAAAGATGCAGTCAGCCTTCCTCAAGGGTTAGGAGTCATATTTGTCATATTTTGTGTCCTTAAGTTCTTGGAGGAAAATGTCTTGTTCATTCTAAAAGCAAATATTCATTTGACTTTATAAGAGTATTTCTATCTTCAGGACTTTTTTAAACAAGCAAGTAACCTGCATTCTTATCAGAACCTTTTGAAACAGTAAAAAGGAGAAAAGAGTTTTTTTAACGGCCACCAATCATGTAAGCTAGACTGAGACGCTGCCAGCATCTGCATACATCGGCCTTCAGAGGGGCCTGTTAATGAGGTCGGGAGGAGACAAAGTGTTGAAGGAAAAGTGGAGGTTCCAGAAGGCCGCGCAGCTTGCTCTGAGCCAAACAAACACTAAGTTTGCACATTTCTAAAGTTTACTCATTCTAACAAATGATCTGTTGTGTCTTAAAAGCCCCTCCGGTAGAAGCTGAGAGTGCAAAGACCAGCAGGAATGGGTTAAAAGACGCTGGCCCACTCATTGATCTGACTGAGGTCTGTGCAAGTCAAAATCTATCGTGCCGGTCATGCGTCTGAAATTTCAGTAGTAGTAATTATGCCGCCTGTTGTTTAATCTAAGGCACTGTCCGTGGTGCTGATGAATTCTGCCCCTCTGCAGTTTCGTGGAGCGCTCGATCCATAACAAAAACGCCCAACTTAGATGCTATACGTCATCTTTTTGATCGATGAGCCACGGCAGGTTACAAGCCGCAGATAAACACGCCCCGCTGCCCAGAGTATTCCTAAAATACACATCTGCGTAGTAATAAACACAGAGGGACACATCTGGATCAGGTATTCACAGCTTTGGAGAAACACAAACTCCTGCCTGTACGACGCTCTGAGGCCACGTATCGACTCCAGCAGTTCGGCTGCTGCCAATAAAAATCCAGCAGCGTCCTCCATCAAACGGGGACTCGCACAGAAACCCGACTGGCCCTAGGGTCTTGTCACGACTTCATTTGGTTCATAAAACGCAGGAAAAAGTCATTTAAAACAGCAAAGAGCTAACCAGAGCAGAGGAATTTCTTGGCCTGAGTGCTCTTCATGGTCCCCTTCTCCTGAAGCTGCAGCACCGCCGTTCGGAAGATCCTCTTGATCTCCTCCGACACGTTCCTCCAGGCCTTGTCATTCTTGGTCTTCGCTGCGCTGCTGGACTCCATCTACACCAGACGGGGGGGGCCAGAGAGAGAACAAAGGGACTTTACTCCCGCGGCGGAGCCAGATTCTCAGGTTGAAATTGTGATGGCACGTTTTCATAAGCTCATTTTGGAATGAAACTAAAACTTTGGTAAAAAGAATAACTCAAAGGGGTTGGAAGCTGCATGAACCGACACAAGATCTGTTCAGAGGCTCAAAGCAAAGCCTCTTTTCGGGGAGGGGGGCGTTTAAAATGTGTGTTTCATGCAGAGATACAGCTTTCCCGAAGCTCCAGGACACAAATAAGCCGTCAGATCTGTTTAACAGCTCATTTAAAGAGTTGTTTCAGGATGGGGGGGGTGACTCCCACACTGGACTTACAGAGTTCTGGTAGTTCTTGAGCATTTGGGCTTTGGGTTTGAGGTAGTAAGCGGGTGGCACAGAGTTTTCGTCCCTGCAGTACCACTCCTCTAAGATGTGGGTGTCCAGCCCGGCCTCCACGGCCGCGTCCAGGATCATCTCGAACTCGGCCGACTCCACCTCCCCGGGCACTCGGATGCTGCCGTATTTCTCGCCCACCAGACCCTGAGGAGGGAAAAAACAAAGACAAGCGGCGGGAGGTTACAAATGCGAACGAGAGACTGGCAGAACAACAAACTACATCAGTCTGCCTGTTTCTGAATAAAAAATTAGTTTAGACGCTCCTCTACAAACGTCAGACTGCCGACCACTTTGTGGTTCTCCAGACCTCTAACTTGAAGTTAAAAGTCCCCTGTCGATGCGTTTTCTTCTTGACTTTCTGAACAGAGGTACCTGAAAACACTAGGTGGGTGAGTTCAAGTGGAAAAGGGCTCGTGGGCGTGAGACGGGTGGCTCTTTAATGGGGAACATCCATCAAAGCTGGAGCGGATCCTGAAAGTTAACCTTTGCAGATGAGGCTCTGAGCCCGCCCCAGGGAGGAGTTTATAGCTCGTTTGGACGCGAGCGGGAAATACAGGCGGGACATTTATGTGCCCAGCTGCCATTTAACGGCGGTCACCCTGCAGCCAGCGTGTGCACGTGTAAGGGCGGCACGGAGGTACTGGCATTCTGCTGCTTCCGACTCTCTCTCTTGGGAATTACAGTGTGAAAACAGTCGCGTTTTTGCCAAAAACACAGGAAAAGTTTTGAGGATTTATATCTGTGTGTGTCTGGGAGCTGTCGGTCAGACTTGGCGTGCATGTATCTGATTTCTACTGAATGAGGCCAACGGCAGAGGCTTTCTCTCCGCTCTTCTACACGTCGGGGCGAAGAAATCAGCTCGGGCTGAAGCTGCGAGTGTTTGAATGACACGCTGCCATGTGAGATGCGCCCGCTCGGGCCAAATTCAACCCAAATTCTCAGTAATTGGCGGCGCTGAGAAAGTGAGCAGCTTCGTGTTTTATGTGGAACAGATGGGACCGTTTCGGAGAAGAAGACGGGAGCGCATTAAAAGGATGCATGTTGACGATGAGGAGGTACTGTGAAATCTGATTTATGTGGGCCTCTGTGCTATAAGCTAAGGTTATTATCAACACAATGGCCACCTTTATTGAACCTCTCCACACATACGCGCTGCCCCCGCAGTCTTTATATTCAGGAACGAGTACATTCAAGACAGCAGCAGCATAATTAGGCATTGTCAAATCAACTTGTACCCTTCCTTCCTACTCTTATGAAAGGCTACTCCTAATCCCTTTGCTTTAGAGATAACCAGCGCAATTTGCAGGCTTTTGGTTTAAATGTTAGTCGTGCAAAAACGGAAGCAGAGGAAAAAAAGAAAAAAGAAGAGGAAAACCCTCAATGACACGACCAGCTGATCTACCGTCCATGTGTAATAGCTCACATGCACCTAAGACGCTGCCTCCGGCAGGAGACGCGGAGCAAGGGGGGGGGGTGAAGCCAAATGACTGTGAGCTCCGATGAGCAGGAAAACGATGGCATGCTCTGGGCAATGATGCTTCAAAGCCGCTCGGCGTTGGAGTCCCTCTTCGCTTGGCAATCGCAGTGGGAACAGATGCAGAGAACAAGCAGAATCGGGAGATGGCATGTGGCTCGGGCTGCAGGACGGCCCTCTCCGAAAAACCCACAAGGGCCCGCGGCGGATTGGTTTGCATGTGCACCGCTCTGTGTCCACGTTGCACACATCACCAAACCCTCGCTTTGGGTTTTGGCTGCAGATGGGTGGCAGAGTGGAAGGCAGCTGGGCTTTTTTGATACAAATGGAGAATTTACATGATATGGTATTTTAGCTGACCCGCTACTAACGATGAATCCTGCAGAAAGCAAAAAGGAGACAAAGTTCATTGAAGAATCCGCCTAAAAGATTAGATATTTGTAAAATCATGCAATGCATTGCAACTTAGCCCTCTTGTTCAGCCAGTTTCCTTCTTTAAACCCTCCAAAATTGATCAGATTATATGTAAATATGTGGTTCAGTGAACAGTGGGAGGATCCAACGTGCCTCAAAGTGCTTTGCTACAGTGCACTTCACTTGTAGCCTGTGACTCCCCATAATGATGACATCATGTTTAATGGATACTAGCTTGGAAAGGGAAAAGAAATCCGACGAATGCCTTTGAAGTCTTCACTCACGGAACATCCCCTCTTGCTGCAGCACCACATGCTCGCTGTCGCCATATGGAGAAAAACCACCGAGTTCATGGGTTTTTTCCACATGGCAGATCTTGTAGGCAGTGAGCATCTTGATCCTGCCATCTTGTACTTTATATAACGTCGAGCTTTTTGAGCCGGAGCCCACGAGCGGGTCACGCGTGGCCGTTCGGGGGTTACTTTCAATCTGTGGAAACTTTCAGTGTGCTGGCCGCATTTGCCTCACTCCCAGCCGGTTTGGGGGGGGTGAGGTAGGGGGGGGGACACTGGCCTCACGGGGAGCACAGCTGCCCTCCACGCTGCCGACAAAGTTTCTGCCAGCACGGATTAGGAGAAATCAGGGTAACGGCTGAAGCTGGTGTTTCCTCTCAAAATGCCAAAAAGCAGCTAACCCAGGCCAGAACACACACCTGCCCGCCAAGCTGTGCACACACAGACGCACACACAGGACTCACAAAAGGCACACTGCTCAGAAATGCTCCGATATATATTTGCTGGATGGCTGTGTGAGGCCATCTTTAGGTGGATTACCACGCATGCTGCAGCTCAATCTTTTGTGTTTTTACAGTCAGCGTACAGTGTGTTCGTGTGTGTTCATGTGTGTGTGCTTTCAGAGGGCCGTGTGTAGTCTTTATTGCTCTTGCTGCAGGTGTGACAAACACAGGAGGATGAGGCAAAAATAGCACAGTGGCCAAATGAAATTCCAGCCGTGGCGGCCCCCTTGGCCCCCCCTCCTCGTTGGGGTTTTTTTCATCCTTGGAAGGGGTTTTACACTCTAAGTAAGTGCACTTTATCTGATGAGCCAGCCGGGAGAGGCAACTAAGATATTGTGCACAGCCACAGTATGAATTAACAAATCAATCACTCACACGGCCAATTAATCAGGGAAACACACAGTCAGCTGTGCGGGGACTTGCTGCATCGGCTTTGGCAGAGACGAGACGCACGTCCCTCGCAAAGGAAAAAAGCAAACCATCAGTCAAAGAAATATTCCGTTTTCAGAGACCTGGACTGTCGTCTACTGAGCAGTGTCGCGCAGCAAAGGGAGCTCCGGATGCCACGATTTAGGATTCTGCGGACTGATGGATGCACTTGCACTTAGCAGCACTGCTAATACTTTCTTTTAAATCTGCCGACGAATCACATGAACAGGCTGATTTAATTCGTCCAGCACTTCAAAGATGCAGTCCAGTTCAAGAAGGTTTACACCAATAAATTTTTTATCCTTACTTCCTTTTCGGCCGACAAATTAAAAAGAAAAAAAAAACTTCTTTCTTCCTATTCAGAGTAGATTTGGGCTTACGTGTGTCTGGAACTATCCTCTTACATGCAGTAATGAACGGGATGATCTTCCGACTGTTTGCTGAGGCATTCCTGGATTTTTTTTTGTTTTCGCCTCCCTCCACATGAGGGAATTTGAGACTCTTGGAGAGCAGTGGAGTGAGGAGGGAAAATCACAACTCATTGTCATGCTTAATCTCTGGGTCAGTGACACAGTCACCATGCCAACGCTGCGATCACCATGAAAACCCGCTCTAATGAATCGGCAGGAGAGAAAAGCCCCTCCTTTTACAACCCACACCTGTCTTGTCTCCAGTTTTGCCTTCACTCTGTGCTGCTGACGCCGACCTAAAAAGTGAAACAACCTCAAATCTAAACAGTAGTAGCTGCTACTACGCTGGATGTGGGATTCTCTGCATAAGTCAGATCTCTCCTCAGAGGTTTGAAAGCGGGAATGATTTAGTTATTTTGACTTGTGGATCTGGCTGAGTGGAACAAGCCCTCCCACGACAAACCTCAGTCCCTGCTCCCGCTTCTGCGGAGGAAAGATGGACAATCAATGCAGAGGCAATCGGGCTTTTTCAGTTTGTCTGAGCCGTGTGCTGGGCTCCTTCAGACCTTCTTTCATGCGCTCTTTGAAGTCTCTTCTTAAAGCCACGCCAATGTATGTGAGACACTTGGACGGCGCGGGTGGGTGATGCTCTTGGTACCCGTGTTAAGAGACCGCGAGCAGCTGCGTTTGTATTTGAAATGAAAACTGGGCGTCTAAATCGGTCTCTGGCACGTCAAGGCGCTCCGATTGTTGTTTCAGAAGAAACGCACAGCCCGAAATCCGGGGGGAGGATGTGAGTCTGGATCCACCGCCCGGTACAAACAAACACTGGCTCTCCAGAGGTGGACCACACAACCCAGAAATGTCAAAAAAAGGGGGACTGGAGTCTCTGATCAGAGGGGCTGGGGGGGGCCGCCACAGCTGGCCCGCACGCGTCTGAATGGAAGATGCCGCCTATCGGGGGGACGCTCGGCATGAAAGGCCTGCCGGCGCCGCCGAGGTCAGGCGGCTTGAATGTGCCATCAAACGTTTAATCCGTCAGGTGGGGGGTGGGGGGGGGGGGGGGGGCGGGGTCCCTCCAGTGAGCCGGCCGACTCCCAATCTGCCGGCCGGAGCCAGCGTTTGAAAGCAGAGGATGGCAGATCAGAGCGAAAAGGAACAAAAAGATGTGTGTGCGTCCACACCTGAGCTTATGTGTGCCTCAGGGCGAGCAGGAGGTGGTGGGGGGGGCTTAAGGCGGTGAAATTACAGCGGCGACAGAGGGCGGAGAGGCCAAGGGGAATGAATGAAATCACAACACAACACCAAACTCCGAGGCAGCGGGACAAAGGCATCCTTTGATCGGCTCGGTCCGGCTGACGCGGCACTTAAATGCAGCACAATTCCACAACTTCGGCCCGCACAGCTAAACAAAAGCTAGGAAAAACCACAATGGCAGCCGTTACAACGGTACGTCTGTGAATGAACTTCTAATTTGTAGTTGAAATATTGAGAGGGAGCGTTCATGCACGGTGATGGAGAAAAGTTTGTGGCTTTAATGAAGCCTTTGAAGAGAAACTGCTGCTGCCACCTGTGTGAAGTTTTTCTTTTGCCATCTGTACTTGAGCTGACTGCCACTCCTGCTTGGTTACTTTTGGTGTGGCTTGGCTGAAATTTACCGAAGATGAAAGGGTGCTGGCGTTTTGCCGAAGTCTGACCCCTTAAAACCTGGTTTATTTGGTGGATCTGTATATCAAAGTCATATGCAGTGGATCGAGATCTAACTGAGACAGTTTTTAACCCTAAAGCTCGTTAAAACACGTTTTTAGGTATGTTTTAAAACTGTTTTTGGTTATCACACAAGGAAATGGACTGAGATATGAGTTTAGAGGCTGAAGGCTAGAATTTAGAAATGCGACTGATATCTTTGTTATGGAGGAAATGGCTTCTTACTGTAACACCAGTTTTCTTTTCAACTACACTTTGTTGCCCTGATAAATTAAAAAAGCTGTGCTGAGGTTGGTATTCGCTAAAGCAGGAGCAAAGGTGTTTTTTTTTTAAAGAAAAAAGAAAGTATTAAAGTTGCCATGCAGCGTGAAACTGTGTGTTGTTTCTGAACCGGGAAATGTGTGTGTGTGTGTGTGACAGGCAGGGAAAACAACTCCTGAATGAGTGTGTGCAGGTTGGAAAAGGAGGGGATCCAGAAGTCGGCCTGGGGAAGGGGATTACGCCTCCAGGAGATCGGGCTCCTGTTGCACCCATGATGCATGAGCTGTGATCTCTCACCTCAATTTCAAACTCTCGATTCGATCTGTTCCATCTGAATAATTCACCACTGCTTTTTATTCTGGCTCCTCTCTTCCTTTTCACAATCGTGCCCTTTCATCTTCCGAAAAACTCAGCGGCAGCACGTTGGTCGTGTAGCCGGCTTTGTCTCAGCAAAGCTTCATTCGATCTGATCAGCAAAAACCGCCAAGATTGTTTTTAACTCACAAATTATAAGCAGAAAACCCCCAAAAATACAAATAAAATAAAAATCTGTGTTTTTATGACAGAGGCCATAACACTAAAGCCCCCAAAACGTTCACAAATGCATTAAAAAAGATTCCTGTTGTTAAACCATGTCAACATCATCAGATCAGTGTTTTTATAGGCTTGTCATCCTCTCCAGTGTGGACATTTGGACTTTTCCGGCTAATATTCTATGAGAAAAAAATCTAATTTTGCTGCTAATGTTATATGTGGTTCAGATATGACTGTTTGAGGGGGAAAAAAAAGGAAAAAAGAAAAAAAAGTGTGAATTTGTGAGCTTTAATTTGCCTTATGATATCTCTCGGGCAGAATCTGACAGGACCAGAAACGCTCACCACAAAACACGGTCCAGCCGAGGTCTTCAGACATTCCTCCAGAAGCTTCATCCTGAGTCTCTGCAGCTCGGGGTTGTCCCACTCCTCTGGGTCCACGCCCCAGTACAGGTCCACCACCTAAACACAGACATCCAGAGTTCCACCACTGTATTAGGAACAAACGTTAATGGCGTGTGGAAACAGTTTCTCGCAAATTTCACAGGACACCGTTTAATCTTAGAAACCAACGACGACACATCTGAACAACACAGCAGGTAATGGGCGAGGGGGCCGCCATCTTGAAAGCAGCCATATTGGGTTGAGGTGGTCATGTAGCATATCGAAGAAAACCAGGACTGTCTCAGTACTGAATTGACACATTCAAATTGACTAAAATCCATGTGCTGTCCGTGGTGCTGAACACAGAGCGGGAGGCCCAGGGTGCGTTTTTTTCTAAACCTGACCGACAATCGGTGCAGAAACGCTGCCACAAGCCTCCATGAGTGGATCCCGTGCCTTTGGCAAATAGAAAAAAGCAGAGAATCCGCGCGAACACAGTCTGACGAAGCCAGCTTTTCTCAGGAAACAAACAAACCAAAAAAAAGGAGAATCAGCTCAAATGGGGACCAGCAGGAGAAAAGCCTGTAATATAATCCGGTTAATTCGAGTCAGTTTTGACTGAAACACATATGTTCACCTGCAGTGTGCCACT
>JABUIW010000089.1:266380-283641 GCA_013363375.1 Menidia beryllina
GTCTTCAGACATTCCTCCAGAAGCTTCATCCTGAGTCTCTGCAGCTCGGGGTTGTCCCACTCCTCTGGGTCCACGCCCCAGTACAGGTCCACCACCTAAACACAGACATCCAGAGTTCCACCACTGTATTAGGAACAAACGTTAATGGCGTGTGGAAACAGTTTCTCGCAAATTTCACGGGACACCGTTTAATCTTAGAAACTAACGACGACACATCTGAACAACACAGCAGTTAATGGGCGAGGGGGCCGCCATCTTGAAAGCAGCCATATTGGGTTGAGGTGGTCATGTAGCATATCGAAGAAAACCAGGACTGTCTCAGTACTGAATTGCCACATTCAAATCGACAAAAATCCATGTGCTGTCCGTGGTGCTGAACACAGAGCGGGAGGCCCAGGGTGCGTTTTTTTCTAAACCTGACCGACAATCGGTGCAGAAACGCTGCCACAAGCCTCCATGAGTGGATCCCGTGCCTTTGGCAAATAGAAAAAAGCTGAGAATCCGCGCGAACACAGTCAGACGAAGCCAGCTTTTCTCAGGAAACAAACAAACCAAAAAAAGGAGAATCAGCTCAAATGGGGAGCAGCAGGAGAAAAGCCTGTAATCTAATCCGGTTCATTTGAGTCAGTTTTGACTGAAACACATATGTTCACCTGCAGTGTGCCACTGACGGCCCTCCACGCGCGCACACACACACACACACACCTTTCTCAGAGAGCAGCAGGGAGATGCCCGCCCGCTCTCACTGCTTCTCCCCCGACACATTCATCACCAGCTCTGGCGGTTGAAACAATTCCAACTGTAAACACGCCACGGGGGGGAATCTCTGCCGGCGGAGAGGGGAGCAGGAGGAAACGGCCTGGAATTAGTGTGTGTGTCCGACACCGCCATGAGGAGGGCAATGAGCCCCTCCCGCCGGGCGGTAATGGGCTAGACCGCTGGCTCACAACGGAGGAGCGCCACTCCTGATGGTCGCGGGGCCATTTGTCTGAGGGCCCGGCCCGCTGGAGGAGAGTCGGCCTTCACGCTTCGCCGCTCGCCGCGGGAAGCGCCTCCTGCCTCCCGCCCCGGCGCCGTGATTGGCAGAGTCCGCCGATTGGCCGGAAGCGGCGGCTCCAACTCTGACATTCACCCCGTGCCGATACGGCCTGGAATAGCAGCTGATTGTTGGCGTGCACCTGTGAGCAGCTGTTTTTCCTGAGGGGGTTGGTTGTGTGTGTCTGTGTGTGTGTGTGCTTCTGTCAGCTACAGAAGCTGGTTGGTAGCGAGGAGGTGGGACCGGAGGACGCTTTAGCTCGTGATTAACTTTCTGTAAATAACCCGTCTGTGGGGGGTGGGGGTCGAAAAAAGACACTTTGGCTGATTAAATAAAGCCTCCCATTCTTCATCCTCCTCCTCCTCCTCCTCCTCCGGCGGCACGAGGCTATTACTTTAGAGAAGCCCTCCCACGCGGCGTCCCCTGTGTTGGCCCTGTTGTTGTGGAAAAACTCAAGTCAAGATGTATCACAGTCACTAATCCACTTCCAACACACAGGTGGGGGGGCGATGGGGGGGGGGGACAAAGTGAGACGAGCGCTCCCTGATTGCAGAGGGTTTCGGTGGGTGATTGGGAGGATGCGTGTTAATTAAACGCTAAATGAAGACATTAGTCATTTCTATTGGCTGCCTGCATGCGGGGGAGGATATTCTGATTAAATTTGCTCCCTCACCTGTCGTGCTTCACTGGAGTAAGGAGGGACTGGGGAGATGGATGGAGGGGGAAAGAAGGGCGAGGAGAGAAAAAAGAGAAAACAGTCGAAGGAAGTTCACGAGAAAGAGGCAGAGGCGCGTGAGTGGAGCCGAGACGGGCCTCGTTTGGAGGAGCTTTTAATGAAGAAGGCAGTCAGACTCCTGTGGGACCGGATTTGGCTCAGACCGAGGCTCGCTTTCCTTCTGCCTTTTTCGCCCTTCTCCACTCTTTTCCTTTCAAGCCAACTTTGCCTTCTCCTCTCTGATTACTTCCCGTCTCCCCAATCTTCCCCGGGAGCGCGGTCGCGGGGGCGCCGTTGCTTACATAAGAGAGAGGAACCGGCTTCCGCTAAGCGGCTTTGCGACGCCCTTGAGAGGCGTTTGCCCGTGGCGGGTCAAGTGGAGACAAAGCTTTACATTTTATTTATTCATTCCTTTCATTTTGAAGATTTTATTACTATTAGCCTTCGGGATTCTGCCAAAGATGCCCAGGAAGAGAGGGCATGAAATCGGAAGGGGGAAAAAAGCAGGAAAAAAAAAGAGTCTGAGGCCAAAAAAAGAGTTAAAATAGAAATCTTAAGCTCAGTACTGGGGGCTGTTTTATTAAGAACACGTAGCAAATCTCCAAGAATTTACGATGAATGCTGGCTCTCTGCAGCTGGAGGATAGTTTAGTTTTTGGCACCAAATCAACGGCCAAACATAGACATTTTTCCTGTCAGGTGGAACAGGAAGGAGGCACGTGTGGCTTAATATTCAGTAACAGGTGAAATTTGACTTCTTGATTCGCGGGGTTATTGCAGTTCAAAATCAGGAGGATTCCCTTCCAGGCTTTGAGGAAACACCGGCTGATCCCGGCGCCGTGTTTCAGATCACCGAGGCCGGCGGGGACGTGCTGGGATTAAGTGCTTTTTGTTAAACGGGAAGGCGCGGTGCCTTTTCCGAGCTTGAGAGGGCTGCGTTCGGCAGTGAGCCGCGTCCCCCCCCTCCCCCCCCCCTTCTCCCGCCAGATGGAGGCGCTTTACAGCTAAATGAGCGCACGCACAGCTTGGGAGCCCCTCACAGCAATAATAAACTGGGAAGATATCCTGTTGATCAACAGCATAAACAGAAGGTCAGCTTAAGCCCGCGCGCGTTGCAACGAGTTAGAACAAATCAGCTCGTTTGTGCCTAGGCTCGTTTAAATATGCTCTGCTTGTAAACGAGTAAATAACGTTAAGTCCTGCCTTGTAGCCCAGTGGATGCGCAGGTTCATCCAGACAGCATTTGCTTACATGGATGGTGGGTTTTAGTCACTTTGGCCGCTGGGTGGAGGAAGCTGATCTGTGCTTCCAAGTGTTGGAGGACAAGTTTTGGCTCTACTGGAAGCAACAGCGGTTTATATTTGCGCTCCAATAACCCTCTAATTACTACACTTAGAAGCGGATGGCATGCTTTCTCTTCTCTCTGGCCTTGCAAGACACTTTTCACAAGTCTGCCGATCAGATTTAACGGAGATGTGTTTTGTTTTCCCGCAGCCTGCTGGAAACAGACGAACTGGCGGGAGCGAAAACGGAGGTAATGAAACGTCCTCTTTAGAAAATCAGACGTTCCCTTGAGGGTCATCTATGAATACACCGCCAGTGACGGCTTGGATGTGTTTCCCGATTTGATTTTTGACTGTCAATAACATGTGGGCAGAGTGGGCAGCTGGTGTTTCTGAAGAGAGAGCGGACAGAGAAGACATCAGTGAATGGAGATGATGGCCTGCTGCCAGACAGCAATAGCGAAAAATAAAAAAAACATCCATACAAACCAGACTCCTGCTCGCAGTGATTTCTCTTTAGTCTGAAGATCAGACATGAGAAAAGATGGGACATCTCCTGGGTGAGGACACATCCCATTTTAATCATTAATTAAAACACAAAAGAGGCTAAAATGCTTTTAGCTTTTCGAAATGGGCGACTTCTAAGAGCAGGGTATCTTTTGTGACAAAGCCTCATTGACAGGCGTTTTCCCGCCTGTGATAGTACAAAGCTGAGCACAAAACAACACCATAACTTTCTTTTCCAACATCGTGACATGTCTCTTTGCCTGTCTTCTCAGTGAATTAGAATGAGAAAAACTGATGAGAGGAGCGAGGTGTGTCCCCGTACAGCCTACAGGACGGAAAAAATGGATAACAAGCCTGCTGCTTTCACTAACTTCCCAATTCCTTCCTAATTTTTGAGTGTAGCAGCCTTGCTTTGAAGGGTTATTATTTAGTCTTTGGGCAGAGCAAAGGCTCAGAGCAGCAACTTAGTGGGAGTTGGGTTCGGGTCTTTCTCTGCTCTGCTGATAAACGCTGGGCTTTGACATGCTAGCTGGCAGCTCCTCTCACTACAAAGCTGTTAAATCAATCAGCACCATGAAGTTTGAGGCCTCTCGGAAACTGTTTTCAATTAAATCTGCATCATAAACTTTCCTGAAAAAAAAAAAAACGCTTCATAGCGCTGCTAATAAGTTTCAGTTGCAACAGAGTGTTATCTAGATGTCAAGAGGTTTGAACATTTTAATGAATTCGGCCCAGTTGTGTGAGATAATCTCATCCGAGAGAAAAGCTTGCATGACAGCTTGATCTACCAGCCGACGAGGCTGCGCTTTACAACTTCATTTGCACAGCATGAACTGTTTTCTCCCTGTTTTCCAGTGATTACTTGGGTTTAGTCACTGAAAAGTTCTGGTTCAATTCATTTTGATCGAATGCTTCATTTTGAAGTGCATTTTAAACATAAGTAAGTGTTCCACAGGGACGAGACAAAAGCAGTCAGAGGCTGTGCATGTAGGTATTTGAAAAGCTAAGTAAGGCAAAAGAGGGAGTGCATGAGCAATCAGAGAAGAGCAGAGCGGTAAAAAACAGCCTAAAACTGCTGTTTCTTGTTCCGATACAGCCCTCTGATTACAGCTCTGTGCACAGTAACGTCCTCCATCAGCATCGACCGGTGGGAATGTGCCACATCGCTGCAAATGCAGCAGACGTCCTCTCTTTATTGCTCTGTGTCCTGTTGGTCAGCTGCCTAATAACAAATAAAGATATTTTAAATGGATAGTCTTTTTCACTTATTTTCCTTTAGATGTCGGTGTTATTTGAATTTCCTCCATGGTGGGTGAATAAAACATTGATCTATGTCTAATGCTGAAAATTGTCTCTTTTTTTTAGGCTTTTGGTTGTAAAAAAATAGACTTTATCATTGCTTTTTGTAAATGTTTAACTGCCAGAAGAGGGCTGATATCATATTATATGTTAAATCCAGCAAATCCTCAACTTTGAGGGAAACTATAAATATACAGCCGTCTTGTTTAGCGGCAGTCAAAATTTGACCTTGATTCATGACATGCTTTATTGTTTAATGCACATATAAAAACTCACTGCTCCAGTTGTGTAATAACCAAAGGACAAATGGACACACAGTCCAAAATGCGGTCAGCATAAAGACGACCACACAGTGAGACCAAACCATGTGTCACCGACTAACAAGCAGCTCTGATCACAACAGACTACAGTAATACGTGTAATTTGACCCCACAAATGACAGCTTGCGGCCTCCATGTTGTGTCAAAAACACTCTTCTCCCCTAACATGATTACAACCCAGCATGTGAGTCTTTCTTCTCTACTGGAGGCAATCTGATGGGACCCTGACACCCCATCGGAAGTCCCACTTTAGAAATAAAAAAATAATCAAATAAGGGGTGAAATTTAAGGATCACCGCCTGGGAAACATCATTTGGGATGGAAAGTGAAAACCAAAAGAAATCCAGTGTGGGGGCAGGCATGCTGAAAGCTGGTCTGGCCTAAATCGTGAACAACAGGGGCAGCATCTCTCTCTCGTTTCAGGATTTTTTCCTTAAAAATATCGGCACGCAACAGACTGATTAACCGGAGGCAAAGCGCGGGACGCGTTGGGATAAAAATAGTAAAAGAGGGATCACAGAGCCTGATCCCCCGGTTGGTGCTGCGCTCTGACTGAATGAGGACGCGGCCCTCGGCCCCTGGGCTGGATTTCCATGCCCTATTCCCCCCTCCTCCCGCCCGTTCCATCTTCCTCCGAGATCCTTCTGCATCCTGTTAAGGGAGCCGCTCTGGATGGGAACTGAGTCAAATGATGAGAGACCGGGGAGAGCTGGGTTTCCGCTCCTTTGACTGGCGAACGTGTGTCAGCAGATGTGAGAGAAAGAGGCACAGAGCGAGAGAAGAGAGAGAGAGAGAGGGAGTGAGCGAGAGACGGAGCGTTTGAGTCGAACGAAGGTGGGATTGCTCCTAAATGAAAAATCAAAGCAAAGAAAGAAAAAAAAGTGTCACAAATGGAGTCTGATTCGACTCGGGGAAGTCCCCTCCCGTTGCTAATCGGTGCAAAGCTCCTCACCCCTCGTTCTGCAGCTGAGGAAGGGGCGCTGGCGGGAGGAGGGCGAGCCGGCTAAGTCAGTCATGGTATTAACTTTCAGGCCCTCTGAACGGCCCTTTCCGCTCGGGCCTCGTCACAGCCAGCTGAATCAGCAGACGGACACGTGGCCGCGGCTCAGAAGTGCCGTCAACTCCTGTTCTTGGCTTTGTAATGCGTCCCGGGTCCCTGAACAGCGGTACCGAACGGCACACTTCCGCTTCAGACTCACAGGAAACACAGATTCCAACGCCATTCAATTGTCTCTCCTCTGTCGTGAAACCAAAAAGAAGCATTTGGATCCCTGTATATCCTCTCACTTTAAACTTTTAGCTGGTACCTGCTCCAATCTGTCCCTGAAACAGACAATTGGAGGCGGACATCCAGCACCCCGCGGGTTTTCCGGAACAATCCGGGGCGGCTCCGCCTCATCGGGAGAGGATCCCCGCTCGCCGTTTGGAGCCACGCGTGCCCGTGACTCTGGGGCACTCCTGGATTTGTTTAACAAACAAACCTCTGATGGCTATCTTTGCTTTCACGCCGCATTAGCAATGCAAATAGGGGTGATTGGTGGATATCGAAAGGAGGCATGCGGCAGCTCTGTTAAAGCAACAAAGGGGAAGCCTGTCGCCGCTCGCTCGGCGTCCACCACCACACGTGAGCTGGCCGTCACCGACGGGAGGCCTTATCTCTGCTGGCCTTCTGTCTGCGTACAGAGACGGGGTCCCCCACGGCTGTGTGAGGCACGATGTACCCGCCGATTAGCAGAGAACGGAAACCCACAGCTCCAGACACTATCAGTTACTGGAGCCACGGACACAAACAAACAAAAACCCAAGGAAAAAACAAACAAACTGACCTGGAATTCAATGCCGTAGTTCTCCCTGCAGAAGTCCCGTAACTTGGGGTAGACGTGCTCTTTCAGGGCGTTCCTCTCAGCTTCTGTGTCTGGAAACGAAAGACAGAGATGGATGTCAGGGACATGTTTAGCGTTGGAGGAAACAGCACTAAGAATACGAATGGATGTGGTCTAAATTAAGCCACCCCCTGTTGCCAGGGATTTTACTAAAATTGACCCCAGTGGTCGCCTGGACACAAAACTGACCTCCCTCCCAAAAGTTTAATGGAGTGCCTTATATCAAAATGCCAAACGAGCCCATGTGCCATGTATAAAGGACGTACATCTTTTAGGTTTTACCATTTTCCAGGTAAACGAGGTAACGAGAAAACTCGTTTACCAGTGGATTTCCGTCTCTTGAAGAGACAAAAAAACCTGTTGAACTTTGGCTTCTAGTGCCTCTATCAATGTTTCAGAAGCTGGTATTGGCCTCCCGTGAAACCGAAATATCTCACCCTAAATTGGAAACAAAACAAAAACTAAACAGGGATCATCCTCTTGTATTGAGTCTAAAATCCACAAACTTTGATAAAAATACTCTTTCCGGGAGACAAAGCTGCAGCTGGATAAATCAGGCAGATTTTGAACCATTTTTAAGTAATTGCTCAGTCATTTATGAATCCACCTTTGCCCAACTTATTGTTTTATGCGATATTCACGTAAACGTGTCATGTGTGGTAGTCTGCTGCTAACATACTGCTTGGTGTGGGATTATGCCGTGTTACAGAGGGGGGGAGCACGCTGGGCAGACGGGAGTGTCACAGAGAGAGAGCCCGCGGCTGGTTAGCGCGTCCCACTTTCTTTCCTCGCTCTCCTCCCATTTCCACAACCCTCCAAATGGTTATTGTGATGTATCTGGACAGGCCCGGCCTCTCTTTTTCTGGGGGGGTGTGGGTGGACGGTTAAAAACAGAATATGCCTGACAGAGACGCCCCGTGCGAGCGAGGCGCCGGCCTGCGCGAGCGTGCGCGGCCGCAAACGGCCCCTCGGCCGCCGGCCGCCGGCGGGGGAGAAGCCCACAAATCCGCTCTGACGTATCCATCTCCCGTCTATCTTTAGTAAGGCTCTGGGCCGTGACCGAGCAAATATCCGCCCACAGCCACCCCGGCGAAAAATGTCAAATCCCGGCCCAACGAGGGGAGTCGTATGCAAAAGGAAATGGATGGTGGTTGGTATCTCGCTCCGTCGCGGCACAATAAATAGATGATATCTGAAGGTGGCGCAGCGTCTGTGGAATTTAGATGACACGTGTTTGTGGAGTCCGACTCCGTCTGGATGTGACCTGACAGACTTAACTGCTGTTATTTGTGCTCTGCTGATAACAGCAAACTGCCTCTCTCTTTCTGTTTTTTTTGGGTGGGGTAGGGGGGGGGGTGATGAGTTATGGCAGCCTGACGTAGGAGTGTGAGTCTACCGCTGAGGCGCCAACACGCCAAAGAACAAAGACCGGGTCCTGGGCCTCAGACGAGTCATCAGCCCTCTTTGCTCTTCCCTCTGCTTCCCTTTCACGTCTGCGGAGTTAATGGGCGGTCAGCCCTGATGCTCCCCCTCCTCCGTTTTCCTCCCTCCATCTCTACGGCAAAATGTCAGACCAGCAGATGCTCAAGACTCACCAGCTGACACCAGCCCCGCCTGATTTGGTTGGGAAATGGAAATTTGGAAACCTAACTCAGGAATTTGGGGAACTTTAACTTCAGCAGAAAATATGATTGTGTCTTTGCTTTTCGTATCCAGGTTTGGTTTACTTCCCTCGTTGCTTTTCAGCTGTGAAACTCCACTGAGTCCATGTCTTTACAGCTCGCTGGTAAAAGCATCGGCAGAGTGGGGCGTTTTCCACCATCACTGACCTGGGAAGGCCATCGTAAGGTCTGCAAGTCTTAATGGCTCAGTTTTCGGGTTTGTTGACCCCTTAACCCTTTTGAAAGAGCGGCTGAAATGGGCTCGGCCATCCGGGGGGGGGTCATAGAGTAAATTCTGATCCTCTGCATCGACATGACTCAGCTGAGGTGGTTCAAGCAGGTCCGATTGGGATAAAAACCCAGAGCTAGATGGATGTGTAACATGTCCCCTTTGGGATCCCCAGGAGGAGCTGGATGTCTGGGTTTTCCTGCTGGATCACAATAAGCAGACCTGGAAAGCGTTGAGGCAGCAGGACAGGCGTGTTTCTCCTCATATTAACTCTGTGTGTGAGGTTCGCCCTAAATAAAAGATTCTCTGACTCTGGTACACCTCAAACTGGAAGAAGCTCTATAAATATTAGCACTTCTGATCTTGAGAATAGCCGGTTTATGAATAGATTCATGAGTACGGCATGCCACGCTCAGTGGGTGTGTCAGAAGGTCTTATTCTGAAACAGAGATTTCTCCATTTTTTCCAAGCCATTTTTTTTCCAAATGAATTCAACGAAAACCATCCCAACTGGAGTTTTTTTACACAGGCTCTGCAGCCTGGAGCTTTAAGAGGATATCATTTTAGAGTGTGTGTTTCTGCCTGGTGTAGGGGGTGTGGTGGGGGGGTCGACCTGCCCTCAGCACCCTGACACGACTCCCACAAAGCCAGAACAAGGGGGTCGTTTAGCCTTTTATTCTCCAGAAAAGGCCGGGGAAAAGTCTACCTCCCATCTACCTCCGGAACTCCGACTCTTCCTCGGGGAAACCATTTATCAAAACCAAGCCACAAAGGGGCCGACGCGGCCCCTCTGTTTCCCCTACAATTCAATTTAGGGAGGCACGTAATTAAAGAGACTCGCAGACGGAATCGGAGCTGCATGTCGTAGGCTCAAAGTTGCTACGCGCAGAACTGGGCTCTGGGAACAGTTGTGTGGTGAAATGCAAAGTAATTAGCGGTCTCTATGGCGACATTATAGCCTTGAGGATGGTGCGTTGGAGGGCTGGTTTTGTGCATCATATCTCTGAAGCCTCTGGCTTCCGTGGCTGTTCAACAGCATAAGAAGAGAGGCTGATATTTGGAATTCGAGCTATCCTATCGACCCCCCTGAGGAGGCTTCGGCGAGGTAGAGCGGATCCGTTGGGTCGGCTTACGTGGACCCACAAACAGGAAGATACATATCTGGAGAGACTGCAGCAACGCACAAAAATAAAGCACCCTGGGCCCAGCTTTGGCCACGCACACACTCGGAGAGCGATCCACCAGCGCGACTCATTAGGATCCCGACAAGTCGCAGCTAATCAGCCCAAACGAGCCGTTTGGTGTTTGTTCTGTCGGAGGCTCTGTTTTCTGATGGCAGCCTCGGGCGTCGGAGGGAGTCCACGGCGGCTGTCTGGGGCTTTTGATTTGAGGCGTTCGGGTTGGCGTGTTCATCTGAGCTCGCCGTGAAACGGAGCACCATGCATTTTTCATCATGCAGGCACAATTTATAAAAAAAGAAAGAAAAGAGGAGTGTGTGTGGTTGCTTTGGTGCCTATTGGTGTCTCCAAGCGTCCGCTGGGCTCGGCCGGTGCCAGGCCGAGGCCCCTTTTCCCTCATGTGTTCCGGTCCCCAGGAGCCAAGAGACCTTTGTAGAAAACAGCATCTGCCCCTCAAACCTTCATGTGCAGGATGAGGCCACGCGGAAAAGCCATCATACCTGACTGCGAGGAGGAGGAAAAGAGAGGGGGAAGAGCTGCCCGTCTCAGGCTCAGCGTCTGCCGGTGCTGCCGCTACAACTGGCTGTCATTCAGCTTTAAATGCGAACGCATGAGGACAGATCCAGAGCGAGGCGTAGCGGGTGAAGCTCGCCCGCTGAGTTCCTCGCTTCCGTTTTGGGTTATTAACCTCTACGGGAAATGTGTCCGTGGTGAGAGACGTGCACGGACAGCCCCCTCTAGTGAACGTGGGAAAAGCAGCTCTGCAGAAGGCCCAGCAGGGCTGTTTGGTTTGAGAGAACAACATTTCTGATGATATTGTGGACAAAAAAACTAATAAAATAACGACACTGGACCAGCATGTCACTGAAATGGAAAAATGGTTCCTAAACAGTTCTTTCGGGGCTGAGATGTTTGTATCTTGTTTCTGTGGGGAGAATTACCCTGAATGGCCCCCCTCCGAGTCCCCTCATCATTCTCCCATCCCCGTCTAGATTGGATGGCTAAAATCATGCTGAGACGGGAAGCTCTCAGTGACTCAATCAGCCACAGGTGGCCGAACAGTGCGAGACTCGACAATCTGCTGCCGAAAAAAGAAAAAAAACAAACAACTAAACTGAACCAAACCCAGGTCGGGTCGCTCGTCGCTGCAGTTTGCTCTGTGAGGGAAAAATTAATGATGGTAATGCAGCGTCGAGTGCAACCAGTTTCCTCCCTCCTCTCCATCCTTCCCTTGCTCGTAGCCTACTCTACTTCAGTGGGCTTGTTTACTCCAGTTTTACTGGGCCTATTTTTACCCCCGGTGCCCGGAGGGCATATTCAAATCCGGAGCAGCGGCTGGGTGTCTCCCGTGGCCCCCGCTGCCCTGCGCTTGGCCCACACCGTGCGCTCTGTGCTGAAAGCAATCTGTTGTGTCACCGCTTTATTGCAACGAGCTCACCGCTGTTTCTTTTTTTGTCGGGCTCGTCACGAGAGGACGGGAGGGCACGAGAGCTGGACGCCCCTGTGGACCAACTCCCGGTTTAGGCTCAAAGTTCTCAATTCAATTCAATTTTATTTATATAGCGCCACATCACAACAACAGTTGTCTCACAGCGCTTTCCAAACAGAGCAGGTCAGACCCTACTCTGAAGTTAATTACAGAAACCCAAAAATTCCCATGTTCTGCCTCCTCTTTTGGATCAGGCCAAAATCGACAGGGGGAACGAAACCATAATTCTTTAATTCCACTGTTTTACCCCCCCTGCCTCCATGTTTGCATATTTGAGTACACCCTAAATGAGGTTCATGTAGGAAGATGCTGGAGATTCCTCTTGCTATTGTCAGAGCTTTTAAACTGAGCTGATGTCCACCCTGAGGACATTCGATAGGAAACCCTGCGAAGGCTACGGGCTGCATGGGGTGAAATGTTTTGAATGGGGGGCTGGGGGGGGGGGGGGGGGCTCTTTCCTTGGGGGGGGGGGGGGGGGGGGGGGGGGGGGCTCTTACCGTCGGGGTTGGCGGAGATGAATACCCGGACGCTGCGGCCGGTGGGCACGTGGTGCGGCGGCAGGGCGTTGATGTTGCCGCTGATGGCCGCCCTGCGCAGCGCCGACTCCCGCGGGCATGGCTGCCTGCTGCCCACTCCCGACGGCCACATGGGAGGCGACTTCCAGCGTGGCTGCACGCACGCACGCACACACACACACACAGGCGCGCGCGGTAAGGGGTCACGGGGACGCACGCACAGGTATCTTTGCGCTCAGATTCCCTCCGATTCATCCACAGCCGGGTACGGAAAAAGGCTTTAGTCTGCTCTCAGTTCCTTTAACTTTAACCCAATTTAAAAAAAAAACAAAATCATACCGAGAGCTTTAATGTAAATGAGTCAATATCAAGCCCCCGGATGTTAAAAAACATCTAAATACAATCAAATTTTGGGGTGATAATAGTGCCATGCCACGGGGCGTAACGCCAGTGGACACGCACACACGCGCGCGCACGGACTCACGCTCAAGAATTTAGTTGGGGGTGATTGTGCCAAATCCCCTTCCGCACAGGAGAATGAGAGGGAATGTTTTTTTTTTGTGGATGCATTCATGTGGTGGGGAAAAAAGAACAACAACAACAACAACAACAAATAAGGTATTACGCACAGCCTACCGCCGTCACGGTGCATGCGTAATCTGTATACATGTCCTTGGACGCATTCATGAATTTTCATGCCACTCTGGGGACAAACAGACAAACAAAAAACGATGGACGAGCAAGGCAAGCATCAGTCGAGTTCCCCACCCCAGAGAAGATGCTTTGCGAGGGGGCGAATAACCGCTTTAGAAAGGTTATTCCTCCGGGGGAGCAAGATGTCAAGCCGCTGGTTTTCCCGGAGTTGGTCGATCTTGGGGGGATCTTTGTTTTCACAGGCGGAAAACCTTCGAAAAAGACACCAACAAAAAAAAAAAAAAAAAAGAAAAAAAAAAAGCGGAGGGAAAGTTGGGTAGTCCACTACTGACCACTACATGAAATCATCCAAAACGGACCAACTACTGTGAGGAATCACAGAGGTTCCGCGTCCACGGGGAGAACTGGACTACTACCGGTGCTGGAGACACAGGCGCAACAAACGGGATACTTCTTGTTTGCTCACATTCATTCGCTTCATTATCGCGGCTGTCGAGAAAATATCCAAGCTTAAGAGGGGGGGGGGACGAAAAACGCCCATCAGAGTCGCAGCGTCCGGGGGACGACGTCGGCGGACGGTGGAAGGGACGCTGCGAGCCGGAGTGCTCCCCGTGGCATCCTGCTGGGTCTGTGAACCGACTGAGGGAGCCGAGAGCTGGATCGCGAGAAAACCGTTACAAACGCGGACGCGACTTCCGGTTGAAAATTTCAGCGTCAAACGCGGTCTTAACGTCGAATTACTCGGCGTACCCACGTTTGGGACTTTACGGAAAGATAGAAGCAAAAGCAACATATTTTCTAGTAACTTAAATAGCAGGCAACCGTGGAAAAATGGCTGGGGCTGTTCGTTAATAGGCTCTTAGCTTCGTACTCACCCTAACGTTGACAAGAAGAAATGCGTTTTTACGTTGAAGGAATAGTTAGTTCCGGTCGTGTTTCAGCTAAAAGTGTCCGACTTGACGCAGGTGGCTGAGAGATGCTGTGGACGTTCCTTCCTCCTTGTCTCCCTCCTCTCCCTTTAAAGGGTGCTCACCCAGGTCCTATTAAAATCGCAATGGACAGCAAAGTCAGCATTGTGTTGTAACAAAACGACACCAGGGCCTTTCCTATCACGAACCAAAGATAATTACTACTTTTAGAGACTAAATAGATAATTTTCTAAAGTGAAGTAAATGTCAAAGAAGGTTGAAATGAATATGACTAAACTTATTTGCATATTTTAAAGAAACAACACAAAAGTAAACGCTAATTTTATCTATTTTCAGGGGTCAGTCTGGCTAGCATTCCATTATAGATAAAAATGAATTAACTGTAGGCAAACCTTTGTAAAATAACATAGCTTACCTTTGACTTTTTTCCACTTTCTAAATGTAATTGAACTTGCAACGCGTTGCTTTTTTCTGTTCAGTAATATTACCTGAACATCCTTTTTTGTGGGAAAGGGGAGCAGAGCAGAGGGAGAAGAGGGAGGGGGTTGAATTAATCGCTTTACCAATAAATGTTCCTCTGCTCTGCAGCCTCTGGTTATTCGTGCAGGAAGTTTAAGTGCATTGGACTTGTACTAAACGGAATTGATTACTGTGCTGTTCTTGTGAGGGGGGAAACGCTGAACCATATATTTTTCTCTCCTCTCAGTCTCAGTGAAAAAGCATTTCTCTGATTCTAATGATGAGTGAATGTCGCTTGAAGCTGAATCTTAGCTTTTATAGTTTTTTTTTCAACTTTGATAGCATGTATAAAATATATCTCTCCTTTTTATACATAACATATTACGTAGGATTAACATCTGTAGGCTAGGCCATATATGATATAAAAAACAGATCAAAAGAAGTTGAATCTGTGACGGTAACACACAGAGTCCTGCTATAAATCGACAAAAATCAACACGCATAACTTATCCTGTGTTGTAGAATTTAAAGTCTAGATTGCTATCAATATAAATAGCAATATCAACGCATGTCCCTTTCTAAGATAAACTGATCAGACACTAAATGACTTACTGCAGCAGGTCTTGAGGAGAATTGCAGCCCTGCAGGCTCACACTGCACCGACCCATTTAAAGTGACCCTGCTCACACCGGAACAAAAACGAGGCGCTGGAGGAGCTCAGCTGCAGCACCAGGGACCAGAGCCTACTCCCCAACAGAGTTATGACCTTTCTTTGCTCAATTGTTCCAGTCCCTCCCACAATACCCGGTTAGTTAATCATAGGTGCACCTGCTTTGGATGAATGCATCACAAGCTGACAAAAGCAAGCGGTTCACAAGACTTGTTTACATTATAGGATGAAGGATGATTATAGGATGCATGTTAATGCTAATGCAAAAAAAAAAATAGTCAGTATTTGAAAATAGCTTAATATACGGCGAAAGAGTAGAAAGAAAAAGGAAAAACTCAAATGCTCCAGCGTGACTAAACGCCTTTTGGCCAGCATTTCAGCGCTGTGCGTGAGCATTTCAGCCCGTTTTATTCAGCGGTTCGTGGTTGTAGGGTTTGCTGACATCGAGGTTGTGCATGTGCTCACGCTCCCGTTTCCCAAATCCTGGGCCACTCAGGGCGAATGTGAGTCACCGTGGTGACGAGATGTGATGTGTCACCTGGTGGACGCACGGACACAGAGGACAGACACTCGCTGTTCACTTTGCATCCACACACGCATCCACACACACTCACACACATACACGCACGCACAGTCTGAAACAACCGGTTGTTGAAGGTTGTTCCTTCAAAACAGCTGGATAGAAAGACAGGGAGTGGGAGGCAGACAAGACACTTGGGAGGCAGTATTTCTGTATGTTACCCTTTGGTACCACAACATTAACTCCTCAGTCGACTCAGGGGTCGATTATTTTCTCTGTGGGCTCAAAGACAGGGGATGTGACGGAGAAATGCTTTTATTTTTTTCCGAAACCAAATGTTTTCTACGAGCTTTGCAGCTGGAAACCAAAGCTCAGTCGTGTGGAAGGAAGTAAGACATGAAAAGAGCAATTAGAAAATGATACAGCAGTCTACAGGAGTTAACAACATAACTGCAGCAGTTTATTATATAAGAGGATTCAACGTGGATTTGATATGGAGGGAATGCTGTTTCTGCCATTTTAAAAACAAGGTTTGTTGCTTTAAAAACAGAATGATATAAAAAAGAGCATCCTAGTCAACCAAACCGCTCACTGGTTGAAGACCACAGACACATGTTGGCAGATCAGAGGGCTGATTAGCAAGTTACTGTGAAAATCCAGCAATGGTTCATTATGATTTTCACAGCTAAGCGTTTGTTTTTGTCATAGAAGGAAAATGGTGAGTATTTTCTGGTTTCCTAGAAAGAATCTCATGGAACCACTTACTGGATGCTACAGTTTTAAATAGGCTGCATTTCTTGCCATCTTGACATTAAAAGCACATTTTCATACACTCGCTTGCGCATCAGGGACAATCAGATTTATAGAAATGGGATGAATTTGGCGAAGAACTGCTCTACCCACAGAAATCCCTTGATGATGGCTTCAATTCGTGGCTCCACTGGCCTCAAAATATAGTGAGTGTGTACTAAGTAAGTTGACCAAACAGGCATGGATTCAGAAACATTTTTACATATGGAGCAGTACATTGTGAGAACTGGAGAACTAAGATTGTTCCCCAACAAAGCCCCTAATGCAAATAAACATGAGATAATGGTGAAAAAAGCTAAATTTGCCTTGTCATTTATGGTGTCCAATTAAAGATCATCCTCACAGATCTGTGTTTTGTTTCCTCAATGATGTTGAATCTGATTTTAATTATGTTAGATTGAAAATCTACAAGCATAAAATAAATTGAATCTAGAATCTGAAGAGATTTTCATACACAGAAAATGGTGAGAAATGTTGTTCCGGGGATTAATCATTTCTCTGATAATATTCCAGCACAGAAACCCTATTCTCTGATCTTACACTGGCAAGTCCTTGATTGCCATCCTGCTTCTGGAATGGCGCTCTCATGTGATCATGCACTCTGACCCCACTTCATTTCTTTCTATAGTGTTCATTTCTTTTGTGTCAAAGGAATTTGTATGAGCTGTATCACTGATTGCCAGTGAGAGTGCAAGTCTCTGGAAGCTTTTAGCACTATGAGACCTGCTCCCCAATATCTGACAGACTTTGCCTCAAAATAAAGATATTTTCTGTTTACATCACACATATCTAAAAATTTTTCTCAGGCATGAAAGTCATGAGGCAATTTTCCTATTTCATGACTTGCATTTTGACATTCTGAAAGGACTGGATGCTATTTAAAGAAGAATTTATGCAAAGCAGATTAAATTTGGCACCTTCCAAATCTCTGGGGTTTATTTATGGATAAAGAACCTTAAATATCAATAAATAAGACATGATGAGACGCTTTAATTTTCACATATGAAAATTACTCAACCACAGGATATTAAGATACTATATATATATATATATATATATGTGTGTGTGTGTGTGTGTGTGTGTGTGTGTGTGTGTGTGTGTGTGT
>JABUIW010000089.1:283651-317112 GCA_013363375.1 Menidia beryllina
TGTGTGTGTGTGTGTGTGTGTGTGTGTGTGTGTGTGTGTGTGTGTGTGTGTGTGTGTGTGTGTGTGTTCTCCATTTTCTCCGGCCCATGTTTACATTCACACATGCATTAACACCACTCTCATAACAAAACCCAGGAGACACCCTGGATACAAGTGAATTAAAAAACTGGCAGCACTGGCTTAGTTGTACTGAAACATAATCCTGTTATTAGCAAAGACAGGATTCCAATCAGAGATCCAACAACAGGCAGTCTCCCCTCACAATTTCAGCTCATTCATGAAAATAAAAAAGAGGATAAAAAATGACACAGGTGAGATCCCCTCAACCGGGGACCAGTGAACTTCAGCTGGTGATCGGGTGAATAAGTGAATAAATGAGTACTGTATATTCAATTATGGGTATATTGAACATATGAGTATATTCAAAGGTAACTTTGACTGCTGATGTACTGACTGAAAGAAGTCGTAGATAATAATGTCTAATGTACAGGGACAAAAGTCACAGGACACACTTTTATTTAAGAAACAATGACATGCATGGTCTATCTAAAAGGCTTTGTTAGGAACATGACCCCCATCTCTGTTTTTCCAATGGTAAGTCAGGTAGGATATTTAAGAAGAGCAGAAGTGTCTCAGAAACTGTTGCCTGTGATGCACAGGGGGTTGATGTGTTCAGCACCATGGACAGCTCACCGGACACCTCAGATGGCTGTAATGAGATGATGCAAATCCGACCGCAGCGCTCAAATCCTCAGACAATGCTTACCTCTATTTCTACGTCTTTTTCCAAAGACATTTTAGGAAGTGAAACATCCTTCGACGCGGTGAGTAGAAACAGGGAGCCAACAATCATGGGCTGCTGCACACATAATTAGATCAGTGCCATTGTTAATGCCATTATTCGTGGTGGTGACAACACAAAGTGAAAAAGGACTATGATAATTTGGGCATCCCAGCAGGTTTGCAGAAACAGTTCAGACCCCTGATGTGTGATTACATCATTACTTTCTCCTGATTTAATTTCCATTGTTGCGAAAACTTTTCTAATAAAACCAGAACTTCGACTTCAAATATAAAAACTTTTCTTCTAAAAATATTTCTTTTCATGTGAAATAATAATTGTCCTGAGTCCTCAGATAACAAAGAAATGATCTTTTTTTTTAATGCAGTTTTCAATGGAGCTCCTGAGAGCTACCATGGTTATTCATATTCACATTTGAATTTTTCCTAGTTTTCTTTATGCAATTAGTGGAATCACAGATGACTTGCCAGCTTCCAGCATAAGTGGTAGATTATGCTATCAATCATGTCTTCACCACATGCTGAGTGTGTCCTGGTGATGGAAACTGAAGATGCCAAAATCAGTCCCTGGTTGCTTTGCAGCTTATACCTGACTCCAGAGGATTTGGCAGCTGACTGGATTGTGAAATCACTGCCAGTTGACACCCATTTCAAGACAGCTATTTTATTAAAACCTCATTTCCGGAGTGAGCATGCCTCTGCAGCTCTGCATAGATGCATTTCAAATGTTTATTTATCAGGTTGTGTTGTTGTCATTTGTGTTGTATTTGGAACAGTCGAAGGTGTGAACTATTCTTGATTTACTTGAAGTGTTATTGTTGATGCTTTAGCCTCAATTTGATGGGGAAAACATACTGTGGACAAGATCTTTTTAATCAAAATTTACCTTGAAGAAGAACAAAAACCAAAAAATAGAGTATAAGATTGTGTGGTCCTGTTGTTGTCAGTTAGTCTATTTTCACCACTCTTCATTCTCCGAGTGATGGAATCTGTTGTTTTCTGCAACCTTCCGGCAAATTTCAACCTCTGCCTAGCTCCTGCTTTGATGGCTGCCAGTCTGTCTGTTCTGAGTAATTACCTAGAATCCTTCACTCTGTATGGATGTGATAACACAGACCTATGCATTCACAGACCTATTTGGTACCATAAATTATTCCTCTATTTGTCTTCTGGATTGAGTGCCAGAGAGGTATTGAGTGCTATTTTTAGCCAGTGTGAATCTTACACAGAAAAGGGAAGGCTAAGTCCTCCTTCATTTCCTGTCGAGATGATAATTTACTAAGGAGTTATTCCCAGATGACAGGATCCTGTGCTTCTGTATGTCTGTTTGTGATCTGAGGTTTTGGTTTGAAAGCGCCCCGTCAAAGGTTTTAAAGAAGGAGCGAACTGTCTTGATCATAACAGAAAAACTGTGTTCGGCAGCTGCGTGGAAAGGTAGCAATACAAACATGAAATGTAGCTGCTTTTTCTCTCATCGCAATGGCAGCTGTCAGACTGCCAGATATTAGGAGGCAGGTAAAGACTGCATATTCGCTAACGCAGAAAGGACACAGTAGCATGGCCTGTCCTTAAAGCTATTTCATCTGAATGGAGGCAGAAAACAACGCAGCAGACATGTGAAGTCCAAGCCGGGCTCGTCCCTTGACAGGGAAAGAACGCTTCCATCGCGTGTCTCGCTCTTCATGTACAAAATGGCAGCCGTTCCAACTTGTCATGTCCAATAAGGGCTTTGACTTGTGTGCATTTGCTCAAGGAGGTGCAGTCGCACAGCGGGTTTTTCTTGCGTGCAAAATGTTGGCAGCGTCAGGACACATACGAGGTTGTGACCCAAAAAAAATAAAATAAAGATGAGCTATTAGGACTACACGCATGACAGAAAATAATGTGATGACGATATTATAAGATTTTCACATTTTTACAACCATTAATCATTTGCTCCTGGCTTCAAATGAATGAATCCCTTATTTCCTGATGTTCTCACTGTTGATTAAAGCAAAAAAGAATAAAAACAGCATATCAAACTTCAGCACTGGAAGACATATTAGTTAGTAATAATAGCTAAAGTAATAAAGCAGTGGCAGCAGTTCCCCAGTCTTGGTTTGACTCTTCAATTGGAGTCATCAAAGAGCAAAACCATGATGGCAGCATGACTGTAACCTATTGTCACATTAATCTAAGAATGATGAGTAGCCTACGAACTCTGCTCTCTTGTCTCAAAGGATTAATCTGATGTCAGTGCAGGAAATATGAGCCTCCATCTGGATATAATTAGGGATGTCAGCTGCTTTCTAAACTGTGAAGAAAAAGTGTGCAGATTATTTCTGTGGAAATCGGTGTTGATGGGGGTACGAAAAACATCAGCAGACTTATGAGTGAGCAGAATTCCGCAGATTTTCTCGTTTTGACCATAAATGTGTACTTAAAAATGTACAAGATGTGGGGGGATGACATATTTTAAATGATTTTAGAGACAATTCTGGTCTTGTCCTTTATCCAATATGGCCGCTTTCAAGATGGCGGCCATCCTGGGCCATCACATCCTATCAATTTATAGTTGTTTTAACAGAATTTTGGTCCCTTACCCCCTGCTGAAGGTTCTACATCATTAAAAGGTGCTCCATATTAACAGGAATTAAACTGACTTTGCTGTTTCCTTGCAGTCAGTTTCCATTCTTTAGGTTTGAATTTGGTCACATTGAGTCTGAAACGGAGGCTCTAAAGACAGATCAACAATCAAACACAAGCACACGTTTGAGGTAGCACACCCCTGTGATAAAATAAAAGAGGCTGGGTTGCCTTTCAGCCCTCTTTAATGCCCTGAAAGCAGATTGAGCAGATAGATTTTCGCCAGGACAAATAGAGATTTACTGAGATTTTTCATTGAGTCTGCCGGTTGCTGCTTTAATTGTGACACGATGTCACAGAAATCCTCGGCCGACTACAAAGACGCGCATGGCTTCTTTACGCTTGACTGGGTGCCATGACGAGATGGCAGCAGAAGCCTTCAACATTGATGCTTTGTAGAGGATACCCATCCCCCTCGGAAAAAAAATATGCCGCACACATCCTGGACAACTATGAGTCTACAGGTCACTCTCTCACATTTAAGCAAAAATAAGGAGTCTATCTTACTTTGAAGCTCGTCGCATGACAGGCAGGATCCCTGTTTATGTATTAAGTCAAAAGGAGAGCTGAAACGATGACACAAAAAGCAGCCAGGCATTAATGTTTTAAAGCTTCCACCCGTACAGCTGTTAAAATTAACTGCTGTGGTTCCAGTCTGATGGACAGATTTAGAGTTATGGAGTTAATGCTGGTAGTGTGTGCGAAAGAGATCATCTTGGTTTATTACGAGGCGGCTCCAAACGGCAATCAAACAATATGAATTCGACTCACGGCTTCCTACCACTCTGCTGTGATAGATGTGGTCATGTGTGTGATGGTGTGTGTGCGCGCCCGACGCCGCGGTATGTCTCATAAATTCCCCCTAGCCACTGATAAGCATTCTTGTTCACGTCTCTTTTCCGCCACGCTCCGGTTTAAGAGCCCCGAACAGATGAAGCCTGAGAATGCGGCGCACACTGCATGAATTCCTGTGACTGTTAAAGGTCATAATAGCAGAAAATGTACATTTTTTTTCCCCCTGCTGGCTGAGACGGAGCGTTTCTCAGTATTCTGGCAAAATTCTACGATGATTCTCCACCCATTCGTGAGCCTCTGTTGACATAATGTTTATAGATCATACTGGAACAGAAGATGTTGACGCGGCATATAATTATTTCTTTAACACACACACATACAATAATAATAATTATAATACGTATTCATGTGTATTCAAACACACAGTTTTATCATGTTTAGAGTTCTGTCCACATTAGTGTGTGCACAGGGAAGAATTGTTGGGTGAACTAATCCGTTTCCAATTGGACAAGGCCTCCCTCTTACATTGACTCCACGAAGGCCTACAGCTTCAGGTGCAGGTTGGTCATTTTCTGGTTGTCCCAAAAGACCAAGCCCCTCGGCGTGTGTTCGTCACTTCGTTCACTGCGCGAGAGCGGTAAACAGACAGAATGACGACCGGAGGGGTACGGACGGATTAAAACCAGTCGGAAAAAGAATACGCTTTGATGTAGCTGCACTTCAAAAAGATATTCTCCCCCTCCGGGGTGAGCGTCCCTCCACTGTACCTCCACTCCTGCTCCAGAGTGACAGGAAGTCGTCCGCATTTTAAAGCGTCTGCAAACGTCTGCTCTCCATTTTCACTTCAGAGCTTTGACAAATCTTTCCACCGTGCATGTAAAAACATGCAGAAATGCTTGTGCGGGATGTTTGACACGACTGTAATGATACGGCCAGCTTTCAGCTCCCCCTGTTGTGTGACTCAAGCCGGATTCTTTCAGGATGTACACAAAACCTCTGAGGTGTGGGGATCTCATACAATTACGTAACGCCCATGATGTGGACCGGCTTTATTTCTTTGAAATAAAAGCTATTTGAAATGTTGGCATCGGTGGGCAAATTGCTCGGTTACTTCCCCGCGTTCCGTGCAAAAGAGACTCACCGATGGGACATCTCTCGTCTCTAAATAATCCATCTGCCAGCTGCGGGTGCAGATGTGTAGGAATGGATCCGTGCGGGTTGCGGAATAATGCATGCCGTCCTGTGATTGCAAATGATCAAAAGCAGTGTTGTGATGAGAGAGCCGCAGTGACAAGTTTCCTTCCTGAAACCCAGAGAATCCCCAACAGCGGAGGCACGAGCGCTTTGATCGATTATGCTGCACTTCAAGAAACTGCTAATTCATGGAGGTGTACATTTACAGGAGTTATAAAACCCACATTTAAGTGCGCTTTTCACTTACCGCTGGTTTCTGTCTGGGTTTCATTTGAATGGCAGGTATTCACGTCAATGGAGGAGGTTTTTCTTTTTTTCCCCTCTGTCATTCAGTAACTGGACATATTTTGAAACCTGATGCAAATTACATGTTAGAAACACATCCCATAGCACACGGTCTGTTTGGCTCCGGATCTGAGAGCGAGGTTGTGTTTCCATAGAGGCATTATTCTCATTACTTGTCATTAAGGCATTGCGAGAAATCCTGTCTTAATAACCCGCCTCACGGTGTGACATGTCACTGTAAAAAGGCTTTAATTAAAGTCCATATATCAGGATCCACAGAAGGGTCTGACTCAATGCTGTCTCAGAGCTCCGCCGAGGCGAAGAGGAGCGCCATTTCCAGCAAGGCGCTGGCTTTCACCTCAGCACATCTATAAAAGGGGGTTCCTTGACTTTTGGCTCATCTGACTTGCCGTCGGGGAGGGGAATGTGCTGCTGGACCGCTGCTCGGCAGAGAGATTCTCACTGGCTGTCAGACAGAGAGAGATAATTGCGAGCGGGGAAACAGATGGTCTGCAAAACTTTGGACAGAAATTAGAAAAACGGTTCCACCTGAGAGAAGGCTTTATTCTTCTGCCTGAGTTAGCCCGGAATAAAGAGGTACAGAGAGAAAGCTGAGTGGATTTAGTCTGTGGAGAATCTCTTCAGTGGGAGGCAGCGAGAGAGTTTCTCGGAGGGCCGTTTGGCTCATTGACGGGCACTTGTGGGCTGACTTTCAAATGATGAATGAGGAAGTTGAGCCCGGAATGTGACTGGAATAGTTGGATGTGAAAGCGCGGCGATAAACAGGGAGGTGGGAGCGCTATATAAAAAGGACAGAGGGGGGGGGGGAGAGAAAGCGATCGGTGGTAGGCAGCATGACAAGTGCTTGTTGCTGTCTTTGTGCTCCCATTCATTCAAGTCAGGACCACCGAGGCAGAATGCTAAGCTAATGAGCTCCCGCAGGATATTGCTGGTTCGGCACTCTGACAGATTACTCTCTATCAAGTCTCTTATTACCAGCAGGCTTAGTGCAGCTGCATCTAGCTTTAGCTTAGCACAGTTTTCCATGCACAGATCACAAGCCTTCTAAACTGCTAGACCCCCCGTCTGCCATTTAAACTCTACTTAAACATGTGCTCCCAACATCCGTTTGGGGTTGCACACTTCCCCTTCTCTTGTTCTTATTCCGCCCATGCCTGACGTGTTCGTGTTAGCACATTTGTGATGTGTGTTTACTTCTTCGTTTCGTGCCGCTCGCAGAAAATAGCACAGGAACATCTTGGCAAAATGTAATTGTCTTTCTAAATCTAATTCTGCTCGGCTGCTCCGCTGTCAGCCAAAGTATTAATCACGCTCGGAGAAACTGCCAGCGTGCGCTGAAATGCAGGCAAACTTTCTCACAAACGCGCATAAAGCGGTGCCCCACAGAGACATATTTCTAATCAGTTTGTTTTGTGTCCAAAGACAAAGAGAGAAAAGAGCCAAACAGCATCCATTTTGAGAAGGTTTTTGAGAAGGAAAAAGAAAGACAAACGACTCGCTGTGTCCTCAGCACAAAAAGCATCATCCTCTAAATTCAGGGGATTCACACTAATTAAAAAGAATGTACTTTATGAAGTTTTTGTTGGGAAACAAGTGGTTTAAAAAGATGTGAATGAAGAAAAAGGGGGGAAACCAATAGGAGCCTCCCATATGTGATGCGCACCCCAAATATCAGAGATGAAAAGCAGAGCTTTTCCCATTTTTCTCAAGTGTCTAGTGTTGCGTACTGTTGCAGTTAGGACAAATAATGCCGAGTTACAACCACTTGGATCATCACCATCTGGCAACATAATGCAGCCTAGTTTATCTCCCGCTTGTCAGAAGACTGCTTCATGTTTTTCTTTGTTAGCGAATCAAAACCTGACTATTTTGGTTCACTTCACTACCTCAGACACTGGGAATTTCACGATACATCCAGCGTTATATCAAAAGGCTTTGAAGGACATTTGAGCGGAATTCTGCAAAAATTGAAGTGGCCTCTTGAAGATATTGGGGTCTCATGGCACCAAAAACTCCTCCATAGAATCACTGAAGCTTGGGCGACTGTGGAAACAGAAAAAAAAAAAATCCAGCAAGCTAAAGAAGACATGTGGAGAATTATGCAAGAAGCCTGTAGGAATTTATTCCTGCTGAACTGAGCGGCGCGGGCGTTTGAGGCCAAGCGGACGCTTTATCCTCCACAGCAGAATAGCGGTGTTTGGTACGATAAATAAATGGAACAAATGTCACTGTAAGGTGAATGTGTGTGCGTGTTGTTTCCTTTGCTCCCGGAGTCAAGTGTAAAGATGTTAAAAATGCGTGGAACCAAACCAGCCTGAAAATGACAGAATCAGGAGTCGGATCAGATTAGCATTAATGGCTTCTCTTTAAACATTTCATTAACCGGGATTTGCAATTTTATCTGGGATTGAAAGAGAGTGCTGCTCTTCACATTCGAGAGGGGAGAAAAACATTTCCTGTTGGTGAGACAAAGAAAACCCAGCGAGGAGCTTCTTGAGACATTAGGATGAGCTGTGGTGGAGAGTGGGGTTGACTCTAAGGACTGCTCTCGAACACAACAAATGAAGATGGATTCCACGGAGGTGTGTGTCCGTGTTTGTGTGTGTGTGTGTTTTTGTGTGCGCGCCTGGTAGAGGCGGAAATGACCACGAAATCTTCTCACGGCTGTCAACATGATGGAGTGTGTTTGTGCGTGAACGCGCAGAGAGCACGGGTGAAGTGCGCCTCCCTCTGCGTGTGCGTTTGCCGGTCGCCTCTTAAACACAATTTGTGCGAAACCTTAACGAGTGTGCGGCATTTCCTGCCTCCGCTGCGCGGCGGCGGGACGAGGAGCCTCTCGACGCGCCGGCTAAGAGTCATCCGGGCTTGATTTGATGAGAAGGCCATTAGACGCCGCTTCAGCCCGTTGCCATGACGACACAGAAAGGCACGGCTCCTCAGGTTGAGCGCGAACTTCTCCTCTGGCTTTCCCTGTCTTTTACAGACCTGATTAATAGCCTTTTAGCTTGGTTCGTCCTCGGCGTGGCGCGGGTCAACGTTGGTGTAATCACAACAATCGGTCATAAGAATATGACCACCTGCCTCATATTCAACTTCCGCTAAAGTGGGCGGGATGTGTCGAGGTACGGACGCCCCCGGATCTGACCCAAAGCGGATTGTGTGTGGATGAAATCTGGCCGTTTCGAACCACAGCTAGCTCCTCTAATGGGTCAGACAACACAGGTCAATATTTACCTTCGTCTCCGTGTCCTAGTTTTCCTTCCTTGGGCTACTTTTGTTGGGTCCTGACCTCTTTAGATTGGAGATATTTCAACCTCTATAGCTGCAGTGTTGATGCCAGGCTCCCAGAGTCTGGCCATTATCTAGCTGCTCAATGGAAAGAGAAGATAGATAATGGTTTATTATCACTCCGAAGTGCCATCATTTTTTTTTTGTCGAGTGGTTTGGTTTATGTAGTTTAGCTTCTGGCTTCCTGGCTTAGCAGCCATTTTAAAAAAAATTGTTCTTAAACAAACCTCGGTAGCATAATTTCCTGTCATTAACGCCCTGCATTTTTACTCTCTTTCCCTCACCCACATTGTGACACAGCTCCTAGAATATCTGACATGACTGATCAAAGGTTTGTTAAACGTACGATTCACAGGCTGTCAAACATGCGGTTTTGTTCTTGGATCAAACACAAACAAACTTCACGGTGGCAACAAAACTGTGAAAACAGCCGCGCACACAATGAGTTTGAGGCTCCATCTCTCGATTTGTCTCTGCTTGTGAGAACAGCTCGAAGCATTGTTTGTGTTTTCGAGAGTACCAAAAAAAGAAAAAAATTCTTCCTCGACATTTCACAATACAAATGAGGAAGTGATATGAAGGATCTGGGACAGTGGAACAGCCCTGCGGTGAAATGTGGGGACGTGACGAACACCATCCTTCCCCGACTTTGAGTGCCTCACCTGTCATTGGTCAGGATGTTGAATTCATCTGCTGCATGCTGGAGACACTTCACTGTTTCCAGGCTTCTATTTTCTCCAGAATAAATAGATTCTCCTACTCATATAAATGCCATTACTAATTGTATTCTTTTGATGCTAATATGGTTTTAAATCACTAACTATTATCATTCTCAGCATAATTCACACCCCAATTCACCCAAAAAAAGACAAACTTTGCAATCAGAGGCTTGACCAAATTGAGAACTCAGAATACAATCAGGACAAATTATACTTAAAATATGAGATAGTTGTTCCACCTTGGACATAATTCCATTTTTAAACCTGTTCCCTAACCTGCATGCAGCAAGACAGAAGTAGCACCCAGCCAGAGCAGACGTGCAGAACCGGGGAAGCTGTTCCCTTTATGTGCTTTGAAAATTAGGAATGTAGGTACCGCGAAAGGACAGGAATAATTATTAAAAGGCTTTTTTCTTTTTTTTTGCTCACTTGCGTCTGAAAGTGAGAGAATGACGAAAATCCACTCTCACCTATCATTTGTAAACTGCATTATCTCCCTCCTGAAATTGAAAAGCTTGTCAAGCATAGCGAGATGAGCTGAGGAGTAGCGGTTAAGAAAGAAAGCAATTATTTCCTTTTTCTACATGCAGTGTTCTATGTTGGGAAGATTTCAGGCTGCATTTAAATACTTTTTGTAAAATGAGCACACGTAGCTATCCAACATTCCTCCATTACCCCCTCTCAACGTTGTCCTTCATGCTCTGGCAACTTTTGCTGTACTCTCACATGAATCGGTGTTTTAATGTAATCCAACTAAATATTCAAACTCAATAGAGGTTTTACAAACAGACGAAGCTTGCCTCAGTCATCTGGGCTGAAAGCACAGCAGCATCTCAGACTACATTTTAGAGCACAATATTTTTTTACTGATGGACTGATTCCAGAAGGAAATAATATATGAGATTATTAATTATCAGTGCTGTTACCTTGTCTGACTGTGGTTGACTTAAGCAGGCTGCGGCCATATGAGCATGAGCAAGAAAATACAGCATTCAGCATTTTAAGGACATGATTTAGTGATTCGATCATCTCTAAGGTTTCTGAATTGGGTTAATACACATCAGAATAACGACATCAAACATCATGATAGTGTATCATTGTTTTTCAAATGGAAGAAACCATGTGTGGAATAGATAAGCTAACCCCCACTGGATCTGCACGAATGAAGAAACATAGCACCCAGGTGCTGAGAAGCAAATGAAAATGACCGTCATCCAGAGAGTTGTGGTGTTTGGAACAGGAGAAAAAATCCGGCTTGGTTTGGGCTTTAGGAGAAAGTGTCTTCTCCGGGAAAAGAATGTTGCCGCACGGCTTCGGTTTTGCAAAGACTTCTGGGATCACGTCCTTTGGACGGAGCAGTGCACGTTTGGTCAGAATGAACAGAAAAGATAATCACAGCACATCGGCACGGAGGCGGGGGGCTTATGATATGGGCTGGTTCTGCACGATCAACAGGACAAAGATCCAAAACACAGCTAAATGTCTCCCGAAAACGAAAACAAAACATCTGCAATGGTATATGCCTCAGAAATGCTGTGGAGAAAACAAAGCAACCACAGTTTCAGATGAGACATGGTGGTGAATCATCTGGAAGGCTTTTGACCCGTACTGGAGCCATGGAGCTGCATCTTGTTGACCTTTTTCCCCAATTGCGGCAGCATTCTCGGAGCAGACACATTCATGAGCTTACCGGTGGAACGCTTCATGTTGCTCTTCTCATTGACAGGTTGGCGTTGCCAAGAATAGTAAAAGCAGCTACTGTCAGGTGCCTCCGATGGAAACGCAGCCAGTCGGATGAAGCTTTGACAGCTTTGATGGCCCTTGTAGAGAATCCCTTTGTGGCCACCTGTGCTGCAGCTCTCCCGAGAGAAAGCATGTTATTATAGTCCCCAATTACAACCCGAACCGAGCATTGAGGCTGATTAGCAAGCTATTGTCGGTTTCTGAAAAGTTCTCATGGAGTTTACCGCGGCTAATGGCGCCAGCAGGGGTATGCGTAAAAATAACTGGGCAAAGTGACGGAACAGATTTAAGTTAAAGCTGTTACTGTACGTCATTTGTACAAGCTGCTGTCATGAAGTATAACTTACATTTCGTGGTCATAAAACCCATCTGAAGTGCTTGATTGTGGCTTAAAAAAATGACCGCACTCATATAATTTGACACATTTTGGGAATAAATTAATTTTAAAACGAAAAATGGAAAAAACCAGAAGAAACAGCAAACAATTGCAAAAGTAAAAACAAGTAAACTCATGGTGATATAAATGAAAATGAAAGGGAACTTGAAGGGAACTCTGTCATGCCTTTTGTTTTAGTGAGATTTTGCGTTCTGTGTTAGCAGGGATGCTAAAACATCTGTTTTATTCATGTTTTGCAGAAAAATCTGGAAATGTATAATCTTTGTGTGTTGACTAACACCATATAAGGATTTTTTAAATGAAGCTGAATCCGTCCAACTGCAAATAATTCTACATTCTGTTGATTGTCACAGGTTCACATCAACTGCAATCACATGTGAGAAAGCTGCTTCTCAGTGAATAGAAGTCGGTTTGCAAAGAATTCCTTTCTGTCTGGCAATTGAGTGAAAAGAAATCCACATAAAGAGATGTGAACCCGCGCTCCCTGTGCAGAAATGTGCGATCACGGGCTCTGCTGACCCTGCCTGCCGCTCCACACCTCCTCAAACATCAGCCCTGGCCCCGCCGCCGACTTGTTGTTTGGTTACTGGGGGCCGTCACTCCCAGCGCTCAGTCACCGGGCAGGATTGCTGGAGAGGTTGCCTGTCAAATAAACCATGACCACTGCGAACCTGTCGTGAGCCAGCCACACTTTTCCCATTAAACGTTGTGCTGTGTTGAGAACGCTGTCACTCCGAGACAGGGGGGGTGAAAAAACACCCACACACTGCCTCAGCTAACGGCAGCCTGTCCTCTCTAACTTATGAAATGTAATGAAAAAGCGGGCCTCCGTGTGTGTACTCAGCCCGTTAGCATCATGAACCATGAGTCACGCTGATACCCGAAAACATGGATCTCAATTTATTGATGTGTTTGGACTCATTCTGAGAACACGATTTAGTAAATAAACTAAAATTAGAGTGGGATCCTGCTCGTGGCAACAAGACTGACGCATCGTAATTAATCAGATTGGCTGGGAGCTTATTTAAAATGGTTCCTCACAGCTCCTGTGAGCTCACGGCGGATACTGAATGAAGCTCTGTGGGCATCTATAAATAGCTTTGTGTGAGATTTAGGGTGTGTGTGTTAACAGGGTGTGAAGATCTGAGGAGTGCATCTTGTACGTGTGCAAACGCTACTACGTTTGAGCTCAGGCAGGGTACAGTATTTTTCAGTGGATGTACGTAGCGATTTTACTAATAAATGTGTCTTCTATAGAATGAAAGTAAAAGGTAGACAAATAACTGGACGAAGAGCTTGTGAATTAAGCAAATACAGCATGTACATTTTGACGGTTGACATAATCAGACATGTAGAACCAACACAAATTGATGCAGGAAACATCTGACGAGCTTCACAGATGTGCACCTTGCTCATGTTATATGCACTTTGCTCAAAACCCTGTTTTACATAATCAGATGTACCTGAATATAACAGTGGGCAGAAGGCTACAGTCATTTCCATGTGCAATGAATAAAAAAGACAGTAATTTTTACTGATTGCATGGTAATAAATGATGAATATTAAAAAATACGTTTACTGTTTACTTTCTTGTTTCATATCTAGTTCGAGGGCCAACGACTTCAGACTGAAAAAAATAACATTTTCTGTCTTTTTTTTCTTTGATAGGGCTCTAAAAAGTTAGAACTAGCTTTCATAGACTTGCTCAGGTCGCGTTTTATCCGTAGGAGTAGATGGAGAAATGTGATTCTTTTCAATCTGTTTGCACACAGAATTCCACACAGGTGAATTTCCTCTTCATGGGTTTTCAAAGGCATCCTCCTCCGAGAGGTTATTCTTTTGAGGCCAGTCATTACAAAGCCTGTTCAACGACCATTTCTTACTTTCCACATCGGCTACGCTGTTTTGGACTTGAAAACTCGTGAGCCCTATTTGGAAATCTCGCTTCTATTCTCATTGAAGTCAGCAGGATTCATCCTTTCATGGACTGCAGATAAAAGTGAGGTGTGAATGCTTTGAGGAGTGTAGGTGGTAGATATGGCAAAATGAGTCATCTCATTGTATTCGAATGAATGTTTTGGCATTCCCTTATGTCGATCAGTTCTTTAGGAGAAAGACATTGAAACTTGAGGACTGTCCTTCCTTTCGCAGCACTTGAATGGAGCAAAACAAAGGATGTTTTCAGCCTTATATGCAGTGATAGAAGTTTTCTAGGACTCATATTATGGGCTGTGCAGGGAGTCTGGTCCTGTTCAATTAAATGAAGTGCTTTGACTGCTGGCCAAAAAGATTTAAAAAATGTATCTATAGTTCAATCAGACACCTCATGTTTGGATGTTTGTCAATTTTTACTAAAGCCTATTATTGAAGTTTGGCATCTAGACTCTGATTTAATCCCCGTGCATGCATTTGATAATGGAGGGATGTGTGAAGTTTTACCCAAGAGCTGAAAAGGGGGGGTACAAACAGTTGTGATGGAGAGTATGGCAGGAACCCTGCCCTCCATGTCGGAGGCAGCAGGCCAGCCTGAGCTGCCAGTGTTGCTCCATTTATTGACTTTGTATAAAAAGTGTCTGGCTGTCATACCTTTTAAAGAGGCGGTCCTCCTGGGTTTGGAGCATCAAAAAAAATAAATTTTCACAAGTGTTACAGGCTTCTGAACTTCGGGACCAGCGCAAAACACAGGTCCAATTACTTTTTTTCACATTAAAGTGGGTTTTAATGTTTTCCTGACACTGTAGCCCTCTCTCTGAATGCCCCGTCTGTCAAGGAGGTGGGTCTTGGAGGGAGGACTCAGGCGCGGAGATGCAGAAAAAGGTTTATTTTAACAAAAACGCACTCAAAAGAGTGGATGACAGGACAGGGTTAAAAAACCAGGCTGTGGCAAAACTATGATCAAAGTATCAAAGAAAGAGTAAACAAGGCTATGGCAAGATTAACAAAACTGTGGTAAAACATGGCTATGACAAAAATGTGGCTATGGTGCAAAACAAGAATGTGGCAGTAAAGTAAACAAGGCTGTGACAAAATCAAACCTGACATGGGGTGACGAAAACAGACAGACGAAAACGCACTCGCACAGGACATGGGTAACGAGGACTATTTAAACACATGAGGGAGGGGAACCCCAGGTGTACACAATAGGTAATCAAGACATGACGAGACACCAGACATTCCCCCAGACGTGACAGCGTCACATGATGAGCAACGTCAACACAAGGATCCACGTCGTGAACCTGTCAGCCAGCAGCACGTGAATGACAATAGCCCACACCGAGAACGAAATCCACACAAAAATGCGGTAGATCCACCACGTAAAGTGGGATTTCTCCCCATCTTGTGTGTCCTTTCCACCCCATTGGAGGTGTTTCTTCTGAGATTCCAGTTCAGGACCAACGCACCCGAGGCTATTAAAACACCGCCTCCCCCCAAAGGCCACACCATACGGCCTCGTCGTCTCATGGTGAAAACCATTACCAAGAATGAAATCGGGGTGACCGCGATGCGTCCTGGGATTGTGTGTGAAAAATGAGAAGGACGTGGTGGAATGCGAGGTGACGTCGTGTGCTTGCGGTTGTGTTTCTGTGATATCTTGGAACCAAAAAGCTTGTTCTTCTTAGGGGACGTAATAAGCCCGACGGGAACTTACTTATAGTTGAAGCACGACGAATGAACAGCTGATAAAGGCCGCTGGTGGTGGGGAATTATCAAGGTTATCAATAGCGAAGACTAAGAAAGTAACTATTTTCCTTTATTTATTGAGCTTGAGGGGCTGTTAAAGATATTTTTGTTTTGCGCAATGAGGAGATGGTGTGTTCGCTTTCTTATGATAACAGAAAATTGCGTCAGGCCGTCCTCTGTATCATCATCACATTTATTAGCTGCCGGGGCTATTGATTTTTCCGTGGATTGGATTGCAGTCAGCCCTCGTTTTTGTGTGAATGGGACTCAGAGGACGGGATTCATGGGCGCACAATGGTGTCATCTTCTCAGATAAGTGTGCATCTTTTGTCTGTGCACGACAGTCTCCGAATGCAGAAGAATCGCAGAGGGGTTCATGCTGGAAATAAATTCGAGGAAACATTCTCTTATTAAATTCACATTACATGGCAGAATGTAGGATTGCGTGTTGATTTCAATCTCAATTTGTCCAGACAGATGAAGACATTCTTGTGGCATACTGCGGAACGTACTCGAAGTAACAACATTCTGAGGCTCAGATAAAATGTCAGCGGGTCTCTGAGGCAGGTTGTGCAACTACGAAGCAGATACATATCTATTTGTGGGGATTTAAAAAAGAAAAATCACATATTATTTTCCCTCTTTTCAAATAAAATAGATAAGAAAAGGTGACATAATCGGTACCTTTGTTAAAAAGTTTGTGATCATAGAAAAGAAAAGACTAATAATCATGCATTGAAAATCTCTTTGCACGTTGACACTCACTGTGTTAATGTTAAAAACATTACATCATCTGAAAAGAGGGAGAGATTTTTTTACATTCAAATATGATGGGAAAAGATCCAAGTTGGTCTGTTGCTGGTAAGGGTTGAAGAAGATTTCCAAAGATGTACTAAAATCACAGTGTCTAGAAAAAGACCGTGGCGTTCTAAATAGAGCTTTAAAATGTAATATCCTCCTAATCAGCAGCATTTTCACCACAATTCTGACAGCAATCATCCCTCTGGATTTAAATTGCTTTTGCAAGGAAGGAGCAGAACATTTACAACAGGTTTGTGATCCTGAGAACATTCAAAAACTCACGAATGACTGCGTCAAAGGGTTGGCTGCAAATAGAAGGATTTTCCCATGACCCGCGTACTCCCCATGCTAATGCTATCGATAGCCTTTGGGCAGACATGAATAGGCTTCGGACCGCTCAAGAAGCCTTCAGCTGAAGGACAGGCCGTGAGAGAGTGAACAATCAGGAAAGGGCATCTTACTTTATGGGATCATGGCTGTTGAAATATTAATTTTTCAACCTTTACACTACGCTGAGCTATGCGTCTCCTGGTAGAAGATTCCCATTTAATTAAGAGATAAATAACACCAAGGCTCTCTTTTTGACTTTGCTCATTGTTTTGTTTCCCAGCATGCCCAACTTATTATTATTAAATTGAAAATGACTCACATGGACGAAAATAACCTGACCGTTTGACAGAGGAAGAAAAAAACTAGAAAAAAACTGTCGTCCTCGCTTATAAGGTGTGACATAAGATTAATGATGCCTGGGATCAGGAATAGCACGGCCCAAAATATATCTCTGTCGAGTCCCAAACTCAATTCCGGTCAGGGTGCTTCATCTCTGGAGCCGAGCCCATCAGCTGGATCTGATCCTGAAAAATTCCCGTTCTTTTTTTGTAGTGTTTTTATAGACACAATCACATTCGAACTCACATGCACATTTTTTTCTCCTTCTACATGTTCGCACTCTGTCAGCAGTGGGCAAGAGTCCAGCTGCGAGGCGCCCCGCAAATTGCCAGTGATTACAGCCATTTTTGAAAATCCAGTGGAGGAGGGAGAAGGGAAAGAGAGCCGGCAAGACGGAAAAGCGGAAGGCAATCAATAAAATTCTGAGCAGAGCATCACAGAAACAGACTTTTGATTAATTTCTGTTCCTTTGACAGAAGTTTGTTTTTCGCTTACAGCTCTGCCTGGGTAAAATCAAAGGTATTTGTTGTTGGATGAAATTTATGGGATGGCTTTTCATGTTTTTCCACCCGGGAATATTCATTAAAGGCAGGGGAAAGGGGAATGGGATTGATATCTTTAAAGCCCCCCCCTTTTTCCCCCTCAGAAATCAATGAAATGTGAACAAACATATTTCAAATGTTAAGGGTTGTGTTTATGTGTACATGCTTTTATTTGGCTTGAACTGAAAAATGTAAGACAAACAGGTTGTGAGCCAATATGGATGGTTCAGCTTATCGCGGAGCAAAATGAGGGCATCTGGCAAATGGGCTAGAGTAGCTGTTCCTTTATCGCTCAATTCCCAGAGAAGACAACAATAGTTGCACTCCAAAAAGTCCTAACACATCCACGGCTGATGTAAAGCAATGTGTTGGTGGTCACACGGACAAGCGTTTGTTGACCGAAACACCTCCAAAGGGGCATTAGTAAAACGCCAGGCAGTGCAAAGGCGGTTTTCATGAGAAAAATTCAAGAACAGGGTTGTAAATTTGAGCAGCAGCGGTTTCCACGCCAGAGGAAATAGTGGCGGTGCCATTTTGTGTCGTTTTTCTGAGAGAAGGCGCGCAAGGACAAGTTGTGTTGTTTTACCGTCACCTGTCAGAGGAAGCCTTCAACCATCTACCATTAAGAATTAAAACCTGTCAAAGGCACCAGCCTAGTCCGTAGCGAATTCATTGAACTCACTCCTATTCTTTCCATTTTTGTTCTTCATTTTGATCGAGACTTTAGCAGAAATGCTGAATGCTGTCTTTTTTTTTAGAAAAAATGAAAAACAAAATATATTTGATGTTTTTCTGGCAGAACTCTCTACAGAGGTGCTGAATGGAATAAATCCAGAATGAAATCTCTCATAGAAACTCAGGGGAGAACTTCTGGTTAAGTTAATTCATTTAACAAGAAAGTTTCCCAAAAGTACTTTATAATTGGCATCCTGAACATTAGATCCCCAGAACTATGAATGCAATGATAATTTTCAAAGTGAGTCAAGATACTAAATCAATTTAAAAGGGTTAAAAGCCTCGTAAATGTGTTGATAGGACACTCAAAGGAGAGTAAAATGGGAGAATTTTGATGGAATAGCAAAGCACAAAAGAAAGGGCAGTACCAATTATGAATGTCAAGCTATTCCACAATTTCTTGCCAGCAGCTGAAAACGCCTGATCACCCCTGATGTGTGAACCGAGCGTGTGGGACAGAAAACAGCATCGGTCAGCAGATGGAGGAGTGTGGATGTCAAATAGGAAAGGTAACCTTGTGCGAGCCCGTGCTTTAAAAAACGAAGTAAAGAAAGAATTGCTTCCCTTCTCTTCCAAAAAAGCCTCCGAATTAGAGACGATGGGGGGTTTCAAAGCGTAGCCACTCGGTCGTTGGCGCTCTGTATGCTAATATTGCACTCCTGACTGGTCTCCCAGCCTGTACAGTAAAACCTTTACACATGATCCAGAACGCGGCGGCGCGTCTGGTCTTCAATCTGCCCAAAAAATCTCACGTCACCTCTCTGTTCATTGAACTCCACTGGTTACCTCTGGCTGCCCGTATCAAATCCAAGTCCCTGATGCTAGCCTACAAAGTGCTTAAGGGTATGGCTCCCATCTACTTGAATCCCCTTGCAAAGGCTTATGTCACAACTCGATCACTCCGGTCATCAATGGATTGTCGTCTAGCAGTGCCTTCACCACGCTTAAGACAATCCAGACTGTTTGCATGTGTCGTTCCAAGATGGTGGAACGACCTACCAAGCTCCACAAGAACAGCAGAGTCCCTGTCTGTCTTCAAGAAACTCTTGAAGACCCAGCTCTTCAAAGAGCACCTCCTATCCTAACCCTAACCCGTACCTCTACCCCCCACAGCTCCTTCTGTAGTCCCTCTACCTCTATCTCTATCTCACCACTAACTCTGATCAGTGTTTCTCCTCTATATAGCTTATTGTCATAGTGATGAGAAATGTAATATTGTGTCTACTCTGTAAGTCGCTTTGGATAAAAGCGTCTGCCAAATGCATAAACATAAACATAAACCTCAGACTTCACAACACAGAGTTATTTGTTATTTTTGTGTCCCAAGTGTCTCAAATGACGCCACAGTCTGTAAACCCCCTTTGAAAATAGTCGGAAAAGCCTTTTAAATCAGATAGCTTTCTTGCTTTTCACATAGTAGATTTGTTTTGCTTGGTTTATCATTAAAGAGTAAAAATAAACTGTTAAGTATTTTCTACCACCTCATCTGCGAACAGTGAACCGATTTAAAATGGACTAAAAATAATCTCCATTTTGACATTTTTTTCTTGTTTTTACGTGTGCAAAAAGTTGGCTGTCCTTCCACTAAAACGAAGTCTCTCCGAGTTTGTTTAAGCAAACTTCAAAGACATAAAGCGAGTGAGCTTTGATCAGAAATGGTTAGTTATGTTCGATTAAAAAGAGTCATTCCTAAAAAAAACCCTGAAGATATTTTGCAGCCTGTTTTTGTCAACAGCCCTCTGTTGTGATGCTGGATATCTGCGGCACACGGATGAGGCCTGCGTGATGTTTCCCTTTGTGTCTAGTCCTTAAGCTGAGCCGAGATAAGAAGCTACACGCTCTGCCTTTATCTTTATTGCGGGGTCACGGGTGTATTATCAGTCTGCAGGTAATGCGGAGCAAGAGGCTTAACAAAAGAAGTCTGAGCACAAAAGAAACACCCGGCTTTTTTTCTAATCACCTACGGGCCAAAGTTGGAGACACTTTTGAAATACTGGAACGTGTAAGTCTTTAATCAAAGTCAAATCATATTCTCATTTCAATTTACACCTTGCCAAGACGAATGGAGCGCGGCAGAGGCCCCGAGATATCTCCATCCCTCTTTTCCCCGGTGTCTATTGATCTCATTCGGCTCCACATTTTCAGACGGTAAAGAAAGAAGCCTCATAAAAATGCGCCGAACGGCCATCGGGTGCAAATAACTCCCACAACAAGAGGAAGCAGTCACAGGGTGCAAGGCTTTTATGACACGAGAGAAGTGGATACAACAAAAAAAAAAGGCCATCAACTCCAGATTTTTTGCTGTGTCTTCTCTTTTTTTCTTTTCCTACTGACTGGATTTCTCCCCGTTCGTCCTCGTCTTTCCTCGCCACTTTGTCCTTGTCACATCCCTTATCTGTCATTTTTGATCCCGCCGCGTGTTTTCCTCTTTTCCTGTCGTCACAGGCTCCGGCTATCTCCTCATCACACTGTCCGCCGCCTCCTCCGTTCCTCCGTTCCTCGCTCTCTTTGTGCCAGAAGCGGAGATAAACCCAGATGTGGCGGTTCGAAGCTGTAGACTCAGTGGGATCCTTCTTTTTGGCTGTGTGTGTGTGTACGTGCGTTCCCTGGAGCCCAGGCCCTGAATGGCTGAGCCGTCTGGAACCGGGTATCGATCCGAAACACACACACACACACACACACACACACAAACACGCACATAAACGCATCACGAGTGATGCTTTGCTGAGAGGATGCGATCCGATCAGATGGGGATGCGGCCTCCCTTCAGAAGCGAAACGTGCCTTTTGGTTTTCGCGTGTCCGCAGACGGGTTTGTGGAGCGTGACGCGGATAATGATGGCCGTCGGCCTTGTGGGCGGACGCGCGGCGTGGACAAACGTCAATCGGCTGACCTTTCCGCACAAAACGGCGTAACCTATGGCAACATCAAAGGGGAAGAAGCCGATCGAGACAGGAAGCACACGGTCAGAAACGGCCCCATTATGAGGCCTGGGAGTGCATAAAGAGAGCTGATCGATCTCTGTCACGTTCGTTAACGATCAGGAACTTTTTCCCTGGCCGGGGAAGTGGGATCATTTCTTTTTGTACGCCAAAAACTCCCTAATGTCTCACTGAGCCATTGCTGGAAATCAAGCTGGGGGACCTGTATTGAAGTATTTACATTTCCGATGTAAAAATTCAAATCTTTTTGCATCTACAGTGGGGGAAATAGGTATTTGACCACTTGCTGATTTTGCAGGTTTGCCCACTGTAAATAGTTTTCTCCATATAACCGTACAACCGTAACCGGGTTGTAATCGTGCAACTCGGTCCATTAATCAGCATCTTGGGAATGGAAGTACAGATAACTGCCACTTGTTTTATTTGTGACGAGTCTAATTATGTTGGGATCCATGTACATTTCACAATATTTCGGGGGCAAAAAAACAACACATTTTTATTTTCCGATGGGAAAAGGTTCACCGTTCGCTCATGATTACTCGGCATTAAAAAGGTCCGCTTTTCAGGCCAGCACCGTGGACATTTTTTTCTGCTTTGGGTTTCCCCCCCCCGTTCTTTTTCTTCCCCCTCGTGGTCCTAACCTTGGAGGACGCTCCCCACTCTTCTTTCCACTCCACTTGCGAAGCCATCGTAAACAATTCTCATCTGCTAATTATGCGCTGACAACGTTGTGACATAAATCAGCGTGTGGCTAATGAATTCCCACAGATTCTCCCTGTGTGTGTGTGTGTGCGTTTGTTAGTGTGAGAAGGAAGAACGTGAATTGGCAGAAAAAGAGAGAGCGCGTTTGCTTTCGACAAAGTTTTTTTTAACACATTTCCCTTGTTCTGCTGCCACAGCAGTAAGTCACAATGTTTTAGAGCCGGGGAAATAGTTTCTTTAATCACGTCTGAGGGGGTGTGCTACGTTTTGCGGCAGCGTTTTGTGTTTAAGCGTGTGCCCTCAGAAAAGAATGCGGTGCATATGCAGAATGCAAAAGCGAATGGACTTGTTACTGGTAGTTTAGGGGCAAATAGGTGGATATATCCTCTGAAAGCCCATAGATACCATCTGCGTGTCCGGCACACCTGCAGACTGTCCAGCCTGAGAGCGTGTCCCCTTGCTGAACTCCATTTACTGGCGTGGAATAAGTGGAAGCTCTTGTTCCCGGTCTGAGCTGTTGAGTCGGTCAGTTTAGCATGATGGGTGTACCAACCGTTAAATATTTCTGAATGGATTGACACAACAGGGCAGACGTAAAATGTTGCTTTATGTCAAACTAAAATCATGTACTTGGATATCTGTGAAGATTCTCAGTCATCCAGGTCATGGTCAAGCTTGAAAAGTTCAGTTCAGGCAACTGGACGTGAGGTTTTCTAGAAATTTTTGCTTGAACATGCACTTAGAATTTCAGTTTTCCTTCAAATAAACTTCAGCCCAGTAACAAGAGAAAATGTATTTTATTTTGCATGAAACAATCAACCCCCCCGACAATCATATTTGGACACATACATCAAATCGGGCATGGTAGCTTCTGTTGGTGGACATTTCCCATGCTTCGCAGAGAGTCTGGCTTGATGCATATTGTATCGTGTGAAAGGGCAGCTGGGTGTGGTGCGTCCATGCTAATGGCGTGGAGGACCGTAAAAATAGAGCCATAAAAGTGCAAAGCCTGCCTCCCGCAATGATTTATTCAGATCAGGTACGACTGCACGTGCACGCGGCGGGCCGGTCGGCGCTCCCGCGACACCTCGTGTAGGTCTGGCTTTAAGCACATAAACTCAGAAACTACAGAGAGCTCGGAGACACGGGGGCATTAATCAGAGAGACGCTATGCAACGTTTTGTTGCAAAAAAAAGGGAGAAAAAAAGTATAAATCCACTGAAGGTGCCGGTTTTAATTGTCTGGACACGCCCTCAACAGCTGAATTGTTGCAGAGATACAGAATTTGTCATTTTTAACAGGCTTTTAAACAGGATGATTACATTTTGTCTGATTCAATACCTCCCTTAAAATGAGATAACAGTCATTAAAAAAAAAGCAGAACAACTGAAACTGCTCTGTCCTCCAATCTGTGTCTTTCTTTGAGGATTTTCTCCAACTTGCCTCTCTTTTTTCCCCTTACTACCCGTTTGAGCTGACTTCTTCTTCCCCTTCTTCTTCTTTCCCCTAATTCCTTTACTCTCTGACCAACAACCTTGCCTCCATCTGTCTCTGTTCTCTCCCTCCTATCTTTCCAGCTCTTGACTGGAGTGTAAAGGCCCGGCGAGATAAAACACAATGTCAGAGCATGCCTCGGCTCTCTCTGCTGAGTGGGAAAATTGACTCGGATTGTCTGTGGCAGTCCCCACTCGCTGCAGTCTGTGGCCCGTGATGCTTAAAGTGCTGTGCTAATTAGTTTTCTCTGTTGCTCTCTCCATCCCAACACACACACACGTACACACACACACACACACACACAGACCACAATGGTCTCAGCCTTCCCTTTGTGCTGCGTTGCTGCTTCGCCACAGCCCATCTATTATGTAATAGTGTGTAGAAAGTGCGGACGCACCTTCTCTGGGGTTTTTTCTGCGTAGCTCTGCTTGTCACATAAGTTATGTCTCTTTCTGTATTTGCCTGAGCAGCACACGGAGACAGCAGAGGAGGCAGGGCACACAGGACACAACCCCTTACCTCCTGATGCCAGAGGACTGAGACTCGAAAAGGCCAAAACGTGGAAGGGTTTCCTTAGTTTCATTAGGTTATCTATGGAAAACCATGGAGCCCATATGCACTTGCAAACACATATAATAAAAAATACACATGGAGACAACAGAAAATTAGCACAAAATCAGCACATACTCTGTCCAGCGTTCATGCTCCAGTCAGGTTTGCTCTGGTCGGCCTCTGGAAAAAGAAGAAAATAAAGAAAATGCAATCAACGACGGGCAGGAAAAGGAATGTATGCTTTCATCTCAGGTGAGCCTATTTGGTTCTTCTTCATGGGACAAATAGAAATGGGGCTGGCAAGGAGCGCGTCCCCTCCTCAAAAAATGACAAGATGCTCAAGTTAGAAACCGATAAACAGTGAAGCACTGGAGTTGTTATTTTGCTCTTCAGAACACCTTTTAGTGCGACATTTTGTGTCTTTGTGTGTGTGCAACATGTGGACACAGACTCCCTCAGTTTGGCCTTTGTGAAATCCAGATGATCGACTGCTCCGGATGGAAACAGTAACAGGAATTGAAGAATTCATCTTAGACTCTCTGCCATGTCACTGGAATAAAATTAAGAGAAATCGGTGTATATTAAATTGATTATCGTTCACAAGAAAACAAACTATGATTCATGCTGCCCACAAAGGAAATAAAAATAAGTAATTAGGATCACGGGCGGCACGGTGGTGTGGTGGTTAGCACTGTCGCCTCCCAGCAAGAGGGTTCTGGGTTCGAATCCCGGGGGAACCAGGGCCCTTCTGGGTGGAGTTTGCATGTTCTCCCTGTGTCTGCGTGGGTTCTCTCCGGGTTCTCCGGCTTCCTCCCACAGTCCAAAAACCTGCATGTTAGGTTGATTGGAGATTGGGGAAAATTGCCCTTAGGAGTGAATGTGAGTGTGAGTGGTTGTTTGTCCTTGTATGTCCTGTGTGTGGCCCTGCGATGGACTGGCGGACTGTCCAGGGTGTACCCTGCCTCTCGCCCGTTGACCACTGGGATAGGCTCCAGTTCCCCCCGCGACCCCATGAGGGAATAAGCGGTATTGATAATGGATGGATGAATTAGGATCACAGCATGTTTTCTTAAATGGTCTCTGATCTGATTCATTTCTGTTTTTTAGACACTGAACTTGACATTTGCAGCATCTGGGAACTCTTAAACTCCCTGAGTGGTTTATTCCCTCATAAGATTTACATGAGCATTTTAAAAATGGAAACAGTTCCAGTGGATTAATGATAAACAAATACAGAAACCAACAAGGAAACAGAATTAGCTATTACTTACTGTTAACCCCCCCAAACATGTGTTTTTTTGTCCTCTGGAAGTATTTTCCTCCTATAATTGCACCCAAACCTGCAAAGAGCAAGATGACAAATTTTCCTAACAACAAATCCCCCCTCTCCACTGCACACACACACACACACACTCACACTTATCACTGCGTCAAAGCACTCTGCGTGAACAGGCAGATTGCTGTGAGAGCTAATGAATTGTGCTGTCAGGGAAGGAACAGATTTATTTCCGTCTAGAAATGGATATCTCTTCCAGCCAATCCTCGAGAGCTGGGCTAGCGGGGCTTTACGCTATAGGGCCGCTAATGGATCGGGAGAAAGTAATGAGAGGAAAGAAAAAAAAAAGGGATAGCCAGGAAACAGCATGGGCTCCGATAGCGTGGGGCTACGCTGAAAACCTGACTGAAAAGTAAAGCGGAAGGTATGGCTAAAAGCCTGGTCCGCGTTCTTAGCCTTGACATGATACACAGACACACACAGTGGTGCTTCGAAATATTTCTGATGCAGACAAAAAGTGATGCAACTATGTTTTACAGAGCATCTTGGAAGGTATAAGGAGCGGAAAACATATTTTCTGACTATACAATACATCTAGGGAGCAAAAAAAACAGACACACAACTATTTTCTTTTTCTTTTCTTTTATTATGTTTTGTGCTAACACATGGACGCACACATGCTCGTCTTGTAGAACAACACACCAGCCGGAAAACAGGTTGAATGAGACACCAGAGGACAGATAATCCCTTTAATCTCTTCCATCAGTCATCGCTAGTGATCACATGTACAGTAGACTTGTTAACAAACAGAAGCAGCAGACTGAGCTTTTGTAAACGCAAAAAGTTAAAATGGAAATTCTGTGGAACTAGAGGTGGAGGAAGGGAGATTGCGCCAGGTTTTTAACAAGAAACCTGGGAGCAATCGGGAAATAAAACTGGCAAACCTGTACCCCCAATGAAGAAGCAGCGTTAGCCAGTGAATGGGAGCCCGGCTGCAGGCCCAGATGGAACCGCTGTGGGGGGGGGGGACTACAGCACCTCTTCAAAGTCAGCCTAAGTCAGGAGGAAGTTCCAAAAAGTTGCCTTATTCCAGCACCTAAGCAGGAGTCCAAAAACCTCTGTGTAACACGGGTGACAGTGAGACTGGAAATACAACCCAGAACCAAGGAACAAAGCTTCTCTCCCCCGTTGTCAGCACAAAAACATACGACATCTTCTATATATTCTGTCTTCTGTGACGGGGATGAACAGTGATGAGGCAGTCGGTGCTTTTCAATAGAAATCCCTCCTAAGCTCCGCTATGACGGCGAACAATGAACAGCACCGTCACATTCTTTGGCAAAGGGAGAACAAAGATCCAAATGAGGGGCCAGAAACAAAGACTATCTGATATGAGGATAAGATGCAACTTCAGCATCGAAAGCAAGGAAAGCCGTAAGAGAACAAACAAGAACTAGCTGAGGAGAAACAAAGAGGTCGTCTGAGTGGGAGAGCTGCAACAAGGATGAATGAAAGAAACGGGGAATATTCATACTGGTAGGGCTCATGTGTAACACGGGGTTGGTGGTAATAACCCCGGTGGAGTGCAGCGTGAGGAAATGGAGGAAATAAAAGACAGTAAAAACAAAAATCCACCATATTAGATCAAGTTTATTCCTGAAAACTCAGTTTCCTGAAAACTCAGATTCCTGAAAATGCAGATCTAGAGTAGCACAAACCTAAAAAAAAAAGGCAGATTTTGATGGGTGCAAGTTGTGTATCCCCATATGCAAACAGTACTTATTATGAATAATTGTGGTTGATTACCAATATACACCCAGAATGAAGAAAATCACGTTGTGATATTAGATCCCTTGTGTGTGCTAAAGCTGATCACCACATCCCCTGCAGTCGTAGAGGGGTGCAGCTTCCTGATAATCAGGATGCAGAGTAGTGTGGCGTACACCCCCACAACACAGTGAGATCTGCGCTGCGGAGGGCAGGAATGGATGGGGCCCCAGGCGGTGTGTGTCTGTGTGTCTGTGTGTGTTCTTGGATATCATCAGTCACGTCGGCTGCTGGCCTCAGATTATGTCATTAGGCCCTTTAGCAACACAGATTTGCTCTCTCCTGTCTGCTTCTCTTAAGAAAATCCCCACAAATGTTAGCACGTTCTGGTCAGCCGCGTGTGTAATTTGTGTGTTTGGAACACAACCGTGCACGTCTTTGTTTGCGCATTTGGGAAATCCCTTTTTTTGGTCAGAGTAGACACTTTGCGCGTGAGGGTTTGTGTGAACGGGGGTCTTTAGCTTTAGCTTTAGCACCTCCAGGATTCGGCGCCGCCAATGTTGCCTCACTGTGTCATGCTGTGTGCGTCTGTGTGTGTGTGCAAACCAGCATGGGGTCCTGCATTGTTTGCAGTCTGCGTACAACACTTAGTAGGCATCTCTAAACATATAGCAATTAGTTCAAGCTGTTTGTTGCTTTAGGTTGCACTTACGTCCAATAATTTGCTGTATTTGGGCGGATTCATTTGAAAGAATTTGCATTTAGAATGCAGCTGCGTGCTGTTAGTCGCTCGCTTAAATGAGTAGTCCCATGGATTATTTACAATGGAAAATTTTTCGATACCAACACTTGACTATAAAAAATAATGTGCATTCATTATGTCATAGCATGACTCGGGGCCAAACAGGTAGACCGAGTTGTTGGCCTTAAGCAGGCGCCGTTGAATTATTAATACGTTTGTGATTTTAAATGCTAATTCTGTCTGGAGACCTGTTTGCTGCCTTGCTGTCAGTTAGTAACAGGTAGGCGCTATTTAGCATGTTAATTATCTTGAGGTAACTCGAGGCAAAGGTCCTCTGCTTTAGCAGGAAGTCACATTACAGGCTGAATAGCAACGTGCGTGGCAGTGAGTGGCGAGTTAATCGATAGTCTAAAGGGGGGAAAAAAACAGAATTGGAATTTCTGCAATCATCAGAGTTGAATCAAGCGGCAAAAAATACAGTCATACAGGATTGATGGGTCTCAGTTTGGTTTCATGTGTTAAAGTAGCGAGGCGACACTAGGCCAGAGGATTACTATTACCTGGATAAAGAAATAGAGCATTAAAATGTAAATAAATCAATTAAAACATGTAAATAGATGTATGATTAGAGTATAGCTGGCATAGGGGGCAGTACAGTGAGGTATCTAACCGTTTCCCTACACTCTGCTGGGGGTATTGTGCAGGCTCTCGGGCTTGTGCAACTCAGAGTAGGAGTTAGGAGAATTAAACATGAATTACCTCCTCAATAAGAACTAAGTGCTGTAGCTACCAAAGCTGTCAGGCTTAAACGAACGAATTCGAATGAGAAGGCAGCAACATGGGAGCCGGAGAGCAGGAGAATGAAGAAATGGAGGGAACGCTGATAAGAGAAAGACAGAGAATGGAAGCAGAGAATGGAAGCAGAGAGTGCACGGAAAGTGGCGGCAGGCAGCGTAAAGTCGTCATTAAAATGTGGCAAAAGCTCTTTTGCTTCTCGTTAAAACGTCGCCTCGTCTCTAGTCTCGTGCTCTGGCTTTCATCTTTTGTACCTTTCCCACTCCCCCCCCCACCCCCCCTTTCCCTCCCCTCCCCTGGCTCATTGCTCCCATCAGTGCATCAATTTGCTCTTATTTGTCCCCCTCCGACTTGTTTAGCTGAGCGGTGGCGTGTGCTCGCCGAACTAACGCGGGAGGGTGGGCACGCCGGAGTGTGCCACTCCGACGGGTTTCGTCCTCCCAACATTTCACCCGCTTTGAGAGCAGATGCTCCATTTATTATGAGGGCCCGGGAAAATAGTCTGACATCAAAGTGCGGAGTGTGTGGAGAGGGGGAAGAGATTACCGCATTCAAGTCGACAGGAAGGAGAGGAAACGGAGGGTTTAGGAGGATTTTCGCAAAGACACAAGTTCTTTCCCCCCCCCCCCCCCCCTTTTTAACTCCACATTAAACTTCTGAGGCACTTAAAGCCTAAACACATATACAGGAACAATAGCTTAATCCCAGCGGTGTGAAGTCAAATGAAAGGCGGCTTGATTCGATTTAGCTTCGTTTACTTGCTTTGAGATTTATTCAGAAACGCTAAAACAAGCAAATAAGGCCTTTCATTTTCTAAAGGGAAACTATTTCCACCGGAGTAAAAAAGGCAGGCCGCCTGACAGAGGGGAAAAGCGCCATCTCCAAATGAGAACCGTAATGCTTTGACACTCACAGCAGAAGAGAGACGCACACTTTAAAGGTCGGAGAGAAAAAAAAAAAAAGGGGGCCCGGTTGTGCGGCGGCTCATTAACGGGGCGCGCTGGTGACACTTCCCCCGGATGGCACGATTTAATTGGATTCGGGGGGGGAAACGTGCAAAACAGCGCTTGTGCCCCTGTTTAAAAAACAAAACGTCTGAACTTCTTCACGGAGGAGGATGCGTTTTTCTGGTCCGCCGGCGTGCTCGTGGTTGTCTGCCTTCGTAATGAGGCGGGGGTCAGCGTGGGAGGGGGGGTGCAGGAGCTTAATGCCCCCTTTATGGTGTTCGAATTGAGCTATACTGTAGTAGCCTACTCATTTTAGCATTGTATGCTATAACATAATCCGCGTAAGTTACTGATTGTCTAATGCCTTTTAGAACCATACTTTTGTGTTAAACTCTCTGGCTGTGCCCATAGATTGTCTTTTTCTCTTTGTTGCAGAAGATACAAGTCTTTAAGGTCAACACACACACACACACACTTTGTTACCACATTCCAATGTCGTCTGCATAAATTAGGACCTGGCCTGTTCATGTCAGATGTAACTGGCCAGCAACACCCGCTTGTGTCCAGTCCTCCTTTTCTAAGGGGAAGTCCCAGCCCAGAAGACAAATATCCATCCATAAATGTCGTATTTGTACTCTTGATCTACTCTAGTTTATTTTCAGGTTTCCAACTAAAGAATCGGGTTAACATTAGCGTGATCTTTCACCAAGCCGGAGCCAAATGGTGCTTTAAGAAGGAAGGTTGCTGGTTGGAGTCCGGGTACCGAAACCGACTTTGGCAACAGGGGCATAATTTGGTGTCCTAGTAAATAATTTTGGAGAAGAAGTATCTCTTAAATATGTGATTGGATTGAAAAGGATTTATTAACAATATCCAGTTGAAAATGTCGCCTGAAATATATTTCAAATGTTTGGGAGGAGGCCGTGTTACAGGTCTCACAGTCAAACGGACACACAGGACCTCCATGTGGAGGCTAAACCACATTAGTCATAAAAAAATACAGTGTGGAATCCCTATTTATCCATTCAGCCTGGTTTTAAAAGTCAAAGAGCAACGGGGGGACAATGAATCCCATCCAAAGACGCGACGCCGCTAGCAGGAGATGGGTGTGATGATTGGCCCTAACGAGCCACACCTGTAAGCTATTCAGCCCAGCAGCTGCTAATCAGCAACTTTCTGAGCAGCCAAAGAAAAAAAAATAATAAAACAGGAGGGAAGACAAAGGCGAGCATCTGTGAGGCTGGGGTCAACTCACATCACAAAATTATTCCGCTGCAGAACTGTCCCCAGAGGACGTGTGCTAGCTGCCAAGGAGAATGCAGCGCCAGCAAGACTCCTTTGAATTTCCGCTCCCGCCTCCATTTTGGGGAGCCAAAAATGGACGCCCGCAGCTTTCTCTTCGTCACATTCCCTGCAAGTTAGAAAAAAGAAACTTTCTCTGCCTTTGTTTGCATGAAATCAATACCGCCGCTCCAGAAAAGGGGGTTATTGTTCCACCAAGCCGAGGGCCGCTTGCATAATGTACCCAGACACAGTTAGCTTCCGCCACAATCAGATGAAAAGTATCGATTGTGATCGCCCGTTTTTAATGGCGAGTAAACACAGATTAACGACCCCTCGTCCGGTTGGACTCCGGAGTAAAACAAAAGCCGTAAAAGGTGTGAATGACAAGACGAAACTTTTCAACGCGCATCGCAGAAGATGGATGGGCTCCTGCCACCACTTCGGAAAATAATCACAGAATAGGAAAATCCTGATTACAGCTTCAGATCTCAGTGTTGGGGAGCGGACTCTCCTTCAGTCCTGCCTGACCATCAAAATGTTACTGATAAAGAGTCCAATCTGCAGATTTCACCCCGATAAATGGGAACGGCTTTGATAATATCGCTGATGACTCACCGACTTTGTTAGGGGGAGTTTTGAAGTTCAATTATTCAGTGCCGAAGAACAAATGGAAACTATTCATGATGCACTTCTAGGATTAATAATTTGTGGCCGTAGTTGATGTATATGGGCCACAGTTAAGAATGGTGTGAAACATGATAAAAAAAATAGATAATGCGAGTGTTATAGATAAGGAATCTTGAAGCAGTAATACCTTTTTTGGACTCAGTTTATTTATGATAATTTGTTTTTTACTGTATGTATTTAATTAGCAGGGCTTTTCTATTGTGTTATTAATCAAACCTTTAATGCAGATGTCTTGTTTATAAGCCTTAAGCTTCTTCCTCCCAAAGAGAAATGTGGCTCAATCACCCTGAAATGTTTCCACATTTATCTAAATGAAATCTCTTTGTAGTCTATCATATAGTTTCTCTAAGTTATTAGACATTCCCTAAACCTTTCTCTGTGTCACTGTTGTGTTTGAAAACATATAAAGATTTTTTAGGAGGGAAATTTTCAACCTCTCTTGAACGGTTTTTGCAATTGCTGGACGTACACTATATTGCCAAAAGTATTTGCTCACCCATCCAAATTATCGGAATCAGGTGTTCCAATCACTTCCATGGCCACAGGTGTATAAATTCAAGCACCTAGGCATGCAGACTGTTTTTACAAACATTTGTGAAAGAATGGGTCGCTCTCAGGAGCTCAGTGAATTCCAGCGTGGAACTGTGATAGGATGCCACCTGTGCAACAAATCCAGTCGTGAAATTTCCTCGCTCCTAAATATTCCACAGTCAACTGTCAGCTGTATTATAAGAAAATGGAAGTGTTTGGGAACGACAGCAACTCAGCCACGAAGTGGTAGGCCACGTAAACTGACGGAGCGGGGTCAGCGGATGCTGACGCACATAGTGCGAAGAGGTCGCCAACTTTCTGCAGAGTCAATCACTACAGACCTCCAAACTTCATGTGGCCTTCAGATTAGCTCAAGAACAGTGCGCAGAGAGCTTCATGGAATGGGTTTCCATGGTCGAGCAGCTGCATCCAAGCCATACATCACCAAGTGCAATGCAAAGCGTCGGATGCGGTGGTGTAAAGCACGCCGCCACTGGACTCTAGAGCAGTGGAGACGCGTTCTCTGGAGTGACGAATCGCGCTTCTCCATCTGGCAATCTGATGGACGGGTCTGGGTTTGGCGGTTGCCAGGAGAACGGTACTTGTCTGACTGCATTGTGCCAAGTGTAAAGTTTGGTGGAGGGGGGATTATGGTGTGGGGTTGTTTTTCAGGAGCTGGGCTTGGCCCCTTAGTTCCAGTGAAAGGAACTCTGAATGCTTCAGCATACCAAGACATTTTGGACAATTCCATGCTCCCAACTTTGTGGGAACAGTTTGGAGCTGGCCCCTTCCTCTTCCAACATGACTGTGCACCAGTGCACAAAGCAAGGTCCATAAAGACATGGATGACAGAGTCTGGTGTGGATGAACTTGACTGGCCTGCACAGAGTCCTGACCTCAACCCGATAGAACACCTTTGGGATGAATTAGAGCGGAGACTGAGAGCCAGGCCTTCTCGTCCAACATCAGTGTGCGACCTCACAAATGCGCTTCTGGAAGAATGGTCAAAAATTCCCATAAACACACTCCTAAACCTTGTGGACAGCCTTCCCAGAAGAGTTGAAGCTGTTCTAGCTGCAAAGGGTGGACCGACGTCATATTGAACCCTATGGATTAGGAACGGGATGTCACTTAAGCTCATATGTGAGTCAAGGCAGGTGAGCAAATACTTTTGGCAATATAGTGTATATCAGAATTATGCAGCACAGGCATCAAACTGCACACACGATTTCACACGGCTCTTTTTCCCCAATCACACGCATTCATCCTCTGATTGACACGTTTGAGAAAAACATGGAGGTCGCTGTCTTGCCCAAGGTTCAAGGAAGTGGAGAGATGACCCACAGCACTGTGGTTTTCTGAGGGACTTTCTTCCTCTTTACAGACACAAAAACCAGGCCAAGGTCCTTTTAAAGCTATGGAAAATACCCTGATCTGTGGCTATTT
>JABUIW010000089.1:334404-359523 GCA_013363375.1 Menidia beryllina
GCCGTGGCTGTTCTTTTGAAAACGGCCGATACAAAGCAGATGGACAAAGATAATTTAAAAAAAAAAAAAGAAAAAGGAGCATTTTTCTTGGAGAGCACAGAGGGAGAGGAGATGCAAATGAAACTGGACTCTGCTTTCCAGGTGGCGTTTTAGCTAGTGTGGACAGAGATACAGGAGAAAGAGGGCATGTGCAGAGGTCCCAGTCAGATCCAGACCTAAGGTACCAATAAAATCCTTTTTTAAATTTTTATTTCATTGTGGATATTCTCATTGTGAGGCTGAAAGGAGGCGACACACAGCAAAGATTGCTTCATTCGTTCTCCCCTTTTAAACGATGCTTCTCTTCATCGCTTTGGGTCTGAATCAATGTTTGTCCGTCTCCGCTTTAGCCTTCTGACTCCTTAGTTACTGTATTTTTTTTTTTATTTCAGGCAGAGCTCGGCTTGTCTTTCCCTCCCCCCGGCGCTTGTAAGGTAGATTAACTGTGAGCCCAGTTCAAATTTTCTTCTCCGCTCTCAGAATGCAACGAGGTTCGTTTTCCGAAACGTTGCCAAACTCAAACGCGTTCTGAACTTGCGTGACTCGATAAGCGTGGTGAGGAAGACTCTCAGGAAGTGAGTCGTACGCCATGTTTTTTTTTCTACAGCAGAAAATCCTGTTGTGATGAAAGCTCCTCCAATCCGGTGACATCATCGCATCCCAGAGTGATGTCATTGGCATGGGGTTCCTTAGTCATCCTTTCTTGTCCTTTTTAATAGTCACTGCCTTCTTCACCTCCCCCCCCCCCCCCCCCTCATTTCCCCCCCTTTGCTTTCTGCCCACCGCAGCATCGGCTTATCTCCGTCTCCCTTTTTCTCCCCCTCTTCCTTTTTCTTCCATCTCATTTCTCTCAATCCTTCCCTCCCTCCCTCTTTCCCAAGTCCTGCAGGAGGAGGAGGAGGAGGAGGGGGGGCTGTAAAGCGGGGGGGGGGGTTCAGCGCGGCCACTTCCGAGGCTCTTTGCTAGATTAATTTGCGGGGGCACTGCGCTGCTTACTGTACGCAGTGAAAGTCACTCAGGGATTAACGGCAGGCGAAAGGGAAGGCAAACGGCCCCCACACTCTTGCTGCCTCTGCAGAACCCCCCCCCATCCCCCCGTCCCCATCTCTCCATCCCTTACAAAACTAAAATCCCTCTCTCCCTTCTTGCTCAAAACCACTTTTCTATCTCCCATACCTTCTTTCCTCTTTCACAGACCTCCTTTTTCTTTTTCCCCTCCATCCCATCAACCCCCTCTCTGGTTAATTACCGTAATGGGCTGGCCGTCCTTGGGGGGCTGGGGGGGGGGTGGGGGGTGGTTAGAGGGCAGGCTGTGGGGACTAGAGGAGATGGTTTAACTCTGTCGTGCGTCTCTCGCCTCCAGCGCGCACAAACACCCGGGGGCCCCCCCATTTCGGCGGCGTGTTCTCCGTGTTCTTCGTGTTCCTCGTACGCACGGCCGCACAAATTACGGCCACCTATAGGAGCTGGGTCGCAAAGCCTCAAGGTTTCAGTCTTAGTTGATTTACCAACACCGGGGGTTGCCATGGTAACAGCAAACGGGTACGTCTCCAGGCGGAGACTCTGTGTCGCTATCTACAGAAAAAAAAAGAAGATGCAGAAGATGGGCTCCTGTCATGTGGAATTAAGTCCTGTGAGATTCCCAGCCGTGATATCAATTTAAACTGAGATTATTAGGAACTTTTTGGGACAATTTGAACGTGGAATCGACAGATTTTGCCCTAAACAGTCGAAATCTCTTTAAAGAAGCACATACAGTGGGGGAAATAAGTGTTTGACCCCTTGCTGATCTTGCAGGTTTGCCCACTTACAAAGAAGGCAACAATCTATAACTTTAATAATATGTACATTTTAACAGTGAAGGACAGAATCCCAAAGAAAATTCCAGAAGATCACATCATGTGAATTTATAAAAATTGATAACCATCTAATGAGGAAAAATAAGCATTCTTTGTACCGTAAGTGGGCAAACCTGCAAAAGCAGCAAGGGGGTCAAATACTTATTTCCCCCACTGTATACAGACACCCAATAAAAGATGATGACAGTCCTCAATATGACGTCATCACAGCTCAAGATGTGATGCTCGAAACGCAGCAGAACGAGAGCCAAACGCAGAGTGACAAAGGAGAAAGGCTTATAGAGAGAGTAATGGGTGGAAAGATGGAAAGCGATGTGTTGAGATAGATGCAGCAATATACCCAAAGTGTCCGTGCGCTGGGGATTGTGGGGCTCTGCGTGGGAACTTATTGGCCCAGTTTGAGGATCAGTCATCTGAAACACTTTGGTCGAATTTGACAGCTGTTTGAGAATTGCCAAATGTTGCCGACGCACACACGGAAACACGCATTGGCTCTGCACATATTTACTATACCACACATATAGGAGGAAACTCACAGGGGCTCACACACACACATACGTGCCCACACACGCAAAAAAAAACGGTTACTACTTCCGTGTTTGTGAGAGTGCCGGCGAGTACGCATGTCCAAACAGGCGTAGACACACACACACACACACACACACATTTAGGATGGTTTTCCTGGGCCCGGTGCAGATGAGGGAGCATATGTCTGCGCTTACAGGAGACATTAAGCGGACATGACTTTTCTTAATCAAGCCGGTTAACTTGATCATCCGTCTGACCGGCCGCAGAAGAGCAAATCCTTTTTTAACTCTTTCTTTCACGGCGTCACAGGCCCCGTGTACAGCCGAATCCACAGATTCCCCCCGGATTTGTTCGACATTTCTGGTCTCCGGTTCAGTCGGATTTTTATGGCCGCGGCGCTTAAAACGACAGGAGGCTTTTCTTGGAGCCGCTCCACGAAGGACTGAGAAAAAAAAGAAAAGAAAAAAACTTGGACGGTGAAACTGTTTAATCGAGAGAGTGTGGGGTCACCGAGTACACCATCGAACTTATAACGGAGCCGTTTCTATCGCTGGAAAATGAAAGCTCTTATACCCAATACAGATGTAAAACGATAAAGAAGGGTTACAGTGCTGTGCTGCCGTACCTTTTTCAACATGTAGAAATATTGGAGGAGGCAAACGATGCCCTTTTTAACATGCTGACCGGATCTCCTGGGGGGGATGTCTCGTCTGCTTTAGTCAAATACCAGAAATATGCTGCAAATGCACCATTTTTTAAGCCACTTTAATTCCCCTTAAACTCATTTTTTCCCCACATGATTTGCCTCTTTTTTTTTTTTGATTGATTGCACTCAATAACTCATATTATTACCAAAACATATTTCACTTGCAAAATGATTATCGAATTACACTTCTCTGGTGTGCACAATTTTGTTTTTAAGGCACGATTTCATTCCACAGCGCATTAAATACGTGTTAAAGTGGGCCCTTTATTGGAATGGCCACTAATATTCCCATATTAAGACATCAGAAACCCTGTTGCTTAACATTCTCTGTGAAACTGGAAACTCCCACAGCTCCCACAAATGTGATTCTGTGTAGAATTATATTAAATCCTGAATTTCATCATCTTGAATTGTCTCCCGCAGCTATGCTGAATGATTATTACCAGCCTAATTCTTACCAATTGTGAATTTGCGTGTGGATTTGACTTGTTTTCTCAGTCGAAATACACACAGAAACAAAAAAAAAACAACTTGGATAATGACGGTGTGATCATTTTATAATGGAAAACACTTTTTATGTTTCTTATAATCATGACTCGAGATGTATGCTTTTCTCCATGTGTTCCTTCTTACAATTATTTTTAGAAAAATGTAGACAGCAGAGATGAGAGTTGAGGGATTTAAGTCATTAAAAACAAACATTAAATTGGAAAGCGTTGGGTAATCTAAGAGAGCAAGAGAGAGAGACAGCCTGTTGCTCCGTTGCCATTTCTCATTAAGTTGATTATGATGTAAATGTTTTTTATTATTCTCCTGCTACTGCGCTTACTACACTCGCTGTCTGGCATCCTGCAGCTGTTGATATCTCTACTTTTCCATTTAGTTCCACAAACACGCACACAAACACGCATTTAAGTATGTATATAGTCTCACAAATCCTCCCACAAACAGTACAAAGCACGAGGCAATGCCACATTATGTTAACATATTAGCACGGTAACCATTTTCAGTCATACTCAAAATACTAAATTCATCAGTAGTAATTAACTCCGGAAATATTTATTAACTGATCAGCTTTTATGTGGCTTAGATTTGGGTCCAGATAATATGTTGACATGTTTTTTTTTAATTGTTTCTGTTACAGAAACACTGGAAAAGCTTTAGGTGACGGAGACGTGAACATTTTCCGGTGTTAAGCTTTTGTTCGAATCACAGTACAAACCCACAGCAGCGCCGTTTGATTCAATCTGCATCGCCTCTACAGGCGTATCGTTCACAGCAGAGGACCCCCCTTTTACGAAGAGACTCTATCAAAGGCCGAGCGAGTCGCAGCAAAAGCTTTGAGCTCGAGGCGTTGCAAATTTCCCAGGTACGACGAATCCTGTATGACAAATCTGCTCCAGATGCACAGGTGGGTACAGTCAAACGGGCGCCGTGTGCCCGCTAACTGCAGCCACTCTGAATATCGCCAGGCTCGCTTTTTTTTATCTCCGCTGTGTCACGCTGGCCGAGAAGCAAAGATCAGAGGCCAAGAAAGAGGTCTGCCAACCAGACAGACGGTCATCTGTCGGCTGAGAGACTAACAGCACGCTCGCGCGATGTAAACGGCTACATGAAACCAGTGACCCAGTGAACCCGGGATTTTAAACACAGTCACATAAGGCTGAGGTACGACAACAGTCAGATAAATAAATGCACCCAGTGTTGATTAGATTTAAAGATGCACAATCTGTCGTGAGGATATTATGGAAATGTATGGACGAAACGTGTTTTATATATTGCAGTGTTTACAGCAAAATTTCATTGCCTCCAGACATTTGTAGAAATGTGGTAAAACTGTGAAGTGGAGCAGTGCGTGCACTCTGATCAGGGCCTCGTCTTTCGCCCAAATCCGCCCAGAGCTCATAAAATAAAAAAAACACCTGCAGGTGTCTTGTAAAGCTGTATAGACAGATAAAAGAATGGATTCATTCTTAGGAAAATAAAGTACGAATTGCCAGTGTTGCTCCGGCAGAGATGGTACCCCGAGTTACTGAATATTTACTTAAATATCTCCTTTTTATGACAGCAGAAACTCTCAAAAAAAGCTTTTGATGCCTTTTGGGATGTTCTCAGATCCACTTTGACTTGCATTGCTCTTGTTTGACAGCAGAGGCTTCCATTGAGATCAAGTCATTACTTATTGATTGATAAATAATTGTGAACCTTCCAAGTGGAAAACACATTTAATTTGATCCTGGTTCAGCTTTTTAAAGCCCCGATTCGAGTGTCTCCTTGTTGCCGAAAGAGGATACAACGATACAATCTTCTGTAAAGCGTAGAAACATACAATTGGCCTCGGCTTCACGTGCTCAGCTGTTCCGGTGAGGAATCGTGTTCTTATTTTCCTGCCTCTCCATAAACACAGCCTTCTAGTTGGGGAGTCTGAGAGTAATCCCTGAACAAAATTTGTTTGAACTCCCACAATCCATCGGCATTAATAATTCCCACACATAAACACGGACGGAGTCATGAAAAAGCCATTTCATGGCCAACTGAGCTAGCTGTATGTGTGTGTTAAATTATTCATGTCACACACATGGATGACAGGGGAACAATGTTCAAGTGTCAAAATGGCTGGGAAAAAATGAACAACTTTGAGAATCTGGTTATATTTATCTGAGACAACGAGCTGCAAAATGAATTACTCAGTGTACAAGTACATACCGAAAATATATATTTTGAGACTTTGGCTCTCTGAAACTGTGTCCACAGGTAAGTATGATGCAATAACACAAAATACACAACAAAAATATCTATATTTACCACATCTTCCTGTGGGGAGGGATTTGGTGATGCTGTTTGATGCTAATAATGTAATGATATATTTAGATTTTGCAGTATTGTTTACTTGTCTCTTACATTAAATTTAAAAAATAAAATCTCAGTTGCCTAAACATTTAATCCCTAAATTTGTGACACCAAAATTCTATCTTTGAGAGAGACCACTCCAGAATAAATTCGAAGTCATTTGAAATGTGGAACCTCAGACTCTCTTTACACCTCAAACTCTTTTTTACGTCTTCTTTTATGCATATGATTAAATTTTGATGGCTTACTTTGCTCAGAGAAGATACATTTTTTAAACAAAATTGCTTACACAACCGCTCTGCTATGAGATCAGCATTAATTCTTAACCACAGGTGGTTCAGCCTTCTTAGCTTTGAGCTAATTTAACAGTGGATAGTTTGCTTACTTGCGTTTTGCTCAAACAGAAATAAAATGTGGCTCACGTGTGCAGTTTAATGCATTTATTTTGGGTTTAAATTAGGAGTTTGCAGGGATAACAGCGGTATGCTTAGCTGCTCTTTAGTTGTGAGACATAACCTCCGTGGAAAGTGGAGCAACGCTCTGCTTTTGACCCTGTCACCCTTTAAGATCCTAAGGTGATTTTCGATGTGTGAAGGAGAAACTAAGCTGAGTTTCTGTGCTCAGGCTTGCGTAGGTACATACACACTCTGCAGAGGCCCATCCGGCGTTTTCACACTCCAGCGGACAGGCTGTTACTACACTTCCTTGGCCTCACGTTTCCCCATCTCCCATTGCGTCACACCTTCTCCTCTCCTTCTCTGGTGTCACCCCTCCCGCTCATTCACTCCTCTGCACCTCCTCATCCCTGCAGCACCATTTTCCCTCAACACCTCAACCTTTGTTTCTTCTTTTCTCGCATCAAAATCATCAGCTGTAACAACAATACCAATTTATTTACATCTGAAAAAGGGTAAACAGAACAGAGATGAGTTGTCTGAATTTAATCTGTGCATCCGTGTGCGTGTGCACAATGCTAACCTTTTCCTTTTTATGTTTTTTATGTACAAATGTAATGCAGTGTCAGGCTTGCATCGCGTGATAAGAGGGATGCAGCACTATTTTGTACACTGTAAACTGCAGAGTGTCTGTTCTGACCAAGAACAAAGTGGCAAGCCAAGGATGTAATTTGGTTCCGGCGAACTCGCCAGGCCTGAAAACGACAAACCCCAAATTCGCTCGAAAACTCTCTCTCACTGAAGTTAAAAATAACCGCCTTCCAAAGAGCTTAGCATCGCACTAAATCCTCAACAGTTCTTTATATCCTGTTCCCCAACCTCTATTGCTCTGCCCCGCTCGGCCTCAGTTGCTGCATGACTAACTTTCAATTACTTTTGATTTGGACAGGGACTGCTAAGGCATTGGCAGATGTCAATCTTCCAGGCTTTGTAAGGTAGTGTGACCTGGAATCTCAGGAGAAATGCTAACTCAGGAAAAAAATAGGTGTCCAAAAACATGGTAGGCCTACCTTAAAATATCCAACAGTTACACTCTTTTAGTTTGTTCATTTACTATTTGGGAATATACACTATATTGCCAAAAGTATTTGCTCACCTGCCTTGACTCACATATGAGCTTAAGTGACATCCCGTTCCTAATCCATAGGGTTCAATATGACGTCGGTCCACCCTTTGCAGCTAGAACAGCTTCAACTCTTCTGGGAAGGCTGTCCACAAGGTTTAGGAGTGTGTTTATGGGAATTTTTGACCATTCTTCCAGAAGCGCATTTGTGAGGTCGCACACTGATGTTGGACGAGAAGGCCTGGCTCTCAGTCTCCGCTCTAATTCATCCCAAAGGTGTTCTATCGGGTTGAGGTCAGGACTCTGTGCAGGCCAGTCAAGTTCATCCACACCAGACTCTGTCATCCATGTCTTTATGGACCTTGCTTTGTGCACTGGTGCACAGTCATGTTGGAAGAGGAAGGGGCCAGCTCCAAACTGTTCCCACAAAGTTGGGAGCATGGAATTGTCCAAAATGTCTTGGTATGCTGAAGCATTCAGAGTTCCTTTCACTGGAACTAAGGGGCCAAGCCCAGCTCCTGAAAAACAACCCCACACCATAATCCCCCCTCCACCAAACTTTACACTTGGCACAATGCAGTCAGACAAGTACCGTTCTCCTGGCAACCGCCAAACCCAGACCCGTCCATCAGATTGCCAGATGGAGAAGCGCGATTCGTCACTCCAGAGAACGCGTCTCCACTGCTCTAGAGTCCAGTGGCGGCGTGCTTTACACCACCGCATCCGACGCTTTGCATTGCACTTGGTGATGTATGGCTTGGATGCAGCTGCTCGACCATGGAAACCCATTCCATGAAGCTCTCTGCGCACTGTTCTTGAGCTAATCTGAAGGCCACATGAAGTTTGGAGGTCTGTAGTGATTGACTCTGCAGAAAGTTGGCGACCTCTTCGCACTATGTGCGTCAGCATCCGCTGACCCCGCTCCGTCAGTTTACGTGGCCTACCACTTCGTGGCTGAGTTGCTGTCGTTCCCAAACACTTCCATTTTCTTATAATACAGCTGACAGTTGACTGTGGAATATTTAGGAGCGAGGAAATTTCACGACTGGATTTGTTGCACAGGTGGCATCCTATCACAGTTCCACGCTGGAATTCACTGAGCTCCTGAGAGCGACCCATTCTTTCACAAATGTTTGTAAAAACAGTCTGCATGCCTAGGTGCTTGAATTTATACACCTGTGGCCATGGAAGTGATTGGAACACCTGATTCCGATAATTTGGATGGGTGAGCAAATACTTTTGGCAATATAGTGTAGGTGTAGCTCTCAGGGCCTCTAAAAGAACAAATATGTGCCTCCGGGTCAAATTATTAGCCATGTAGGCCACATACAGCACTGTCTCAGAAAATTAGAATATTGTGATAAAGTTCTTTATTTTCTGTAATGCAATTAAAAAACATGAAATGTCATACATTCTGGATTCATTATAAATCAACTGAAATATCGCAAGCCTTTTATTGTTTTAATATCGCTGATTATGGCTTACAGCTTAAGAAACCCAAATATCCTATCTCAAAATATTAGAATATCGGATTTTTGAGTTTTCTTCAGCTGTACGCCATAATCAGCTATATTAAAACAATAAAAGGCTTGCTATATTTCAGTTGATTTGTAATGAATCCAGAATGTATGACATTTCATGATTTTTAATTGCATTACAGAAAATAAAGAACTTTATCACAATATTCTAATTTTCTGAGACACTCCTGTATACTCCTGTATACTTTTCATAAAAAGGTTAAGATATGTAACATTTGGGCAAATGTGCAGCACCTATGTCCATTTGAGTTTAATTGACTGAGGCCCAATGGTATAATCTGGGTATATTTGGTTTGGGAAGCCCCTTCTTGTACAGTTTTGGCAATAATTTAAAGACTAATTGGAATTTTTTGTATCCCATGGATATGTGATTACTGTTTATAGGAGCTTAACATGTTTCCTACTGTGATTGAGGAAGCTCTAAGCCCCTCAGGTCCCAGATGCCCAGCCCAACTGCCCTGTCTTCCACTGCAACGGGGAACAAATAAAGATCTCGCCATGGCCCAGTGAACAGTACACCTGAGAAGTCTCACGCTATTACTCTCTCCCACACTCACACACGCAGCCAGGGCAAGACTGAGTCAGAGAATCACCTCAGAGAGTTTATTCATCCCTGCTTTTGAATGAGTGGGCAGTCTCCGTTTTTTTTTTATCTCATCATAAAGTTCAGAACTGCAGCCTTGCTCCTGAACTGGACCTCGGGATGCCTCAATAGAAACATTTCACATAGTTTGAATAGAAATGTATCTTTTGCTTGATTTATTTTTTATCAGAGTGCAGTTTTTTTATTTAAATCTTTCAGTGTAGAGTGAAAATAAAAAGCAAGGGCTGCTCACAATTCAAGTCTTTATTGGCGTTTTGATGCAAAAATTGATGTCTGTCTCCAAAATGTTGGATGAGGGTTAGTTACTAAAACCCTCAGGATTAACTTGGAATATATTTATATGCTATTTCCCGCTAAGTGGAGGAGCCTCCTCTTTATGGCAAGGCAAGTTTATTTGCATTGCGAATTTCACACATTATGGCAACTCAGAGGCATTGAGATTAAATCAATTCACTGAAAAAAATAAAAACAATTATTTAAATGTGTAATTTCAAAGAATACAGATTAAAAACAAACAAAAGTAAAACACTGAGAAAATACTGATGAAGATGTTGGTACAGTTCATGCTCCTGAATTCAGCCATAGAAGTAATTGACTTAAGATCAAGTTAGTATTTTTTTCTTTGTGTGGGCAGAACTTCGACTGTGTTGCCTGGAAACCCCAACCAGTAACCATTAGAGACTGTAACCAGGGTAGGGCTGTGCATCTTTCCAAGAAAGACAAATCAGTATCTCTAAGAACATTTTGCCACTTAAGACCAAAGTCTGTTTTTTTAACTGAGTAAACACGGATAATTAAAGCCTTAGATCTAATTTGCGACATTTCTAACTGGCGTTCTCTTAACTTCGCTAAATATAGAGGGAGAGAGATTTTCCGCCGCTTTTTCTCCAGATGTAAATCCTCCGCTCTGTTGGCTCTCACGACAGGCTGTGACGGTGCATATGTTCGTTCCTGCCTCTTTTCTTCATCTCAATCGCATCCGACTGTTTTGCCCCTGACAGCTAAAAGCACGAGAGCGGCGTCTGATCAAGGCAGCTGTGAGTTCCTGCCACAAAAGAAGAGTGTCAAGGCATAAGAAGAAGAGGATGATGAAATGAAATGATGAAACAGATGAGGTTTTAATCAGAACCTCTTTTCTGCTGGCGCTCCACGGGAATTCTCCATCACCTCATCAGCGCTCTGGATCCACCCCCACCGGACGACAGGCAACCTCTCCGAGTGCCTCGCTGCGTGGCCTTTTCAATAATGTAAGAAGGGGGGACAGAAGAGAGATAAAATGAGGGAGGAAACGATTTCCCGGCTCTGTAGGAGCCCCCCTGTGTGACATTTACCTCTAGCGAGGCCGTCGGTGTGTGTGTGTGTGTGTGTTTGATGGCCCTGTGCCAGACTAATGGCTCACACACACTCAGAGGGCAAAGCTTTCCTGCCAGAGATGCCACATGTTCTTTAGAATCACCCCAAGGAAAGGAGGAAGGAATGATTATTAAAGTATTTCTGATTCTGATTCTGAAAAGACCACAAGGAGGGATGCAAATAGTTTCAAAAGGAATTCTGAGAGCAGAAATTGCTGCCGATGTAAATATGAAACTAAATCATATTTAGATAGCTCAAACTAAAGGGTAACGTTTGTGTTTTTTTAATAGAAGAAGCAGTAACCTTGTTTTACGCATAAGCCCCACTGTTCCATACCCCACTACCTGCCCCCCTGTTTTAGCGCGGGGTGGTCTCGTCTTTCCTCCTAAGGGGGTTCACCACCCCCCACTTGGACCGGTGGCATCCATCATTACCTCCCAGCTTCAGCCCAGGGCCTGCAAAATGTCACACAGCTGGAGTGTGAGCCTCCAAAGGCTGTGAATGTCTTGTAAAAGGGTGACGCAGGTAGCAGTTCTCCTACCTCCATTTTTAGCTAATCGAAGGCATTAAAAAACCAGGTGCAAATAAGTAGGACGTCTTTGGGTGGACAAAACATACTTATTGCAAACTCCACTCAGTCAACACCATCAGAAATTCTGTGACGCGAAACTGGATTTTGTCCATGTGCAATGGATAGGCCAGTTGTGGTCAAACTTAATGTTAATTTATCAGAATAATTTATGTCAAAGATATCTGTTCATATGCCAAATATGAGCAATGATTGAAGATCCTGTGAGGTTCATGGAGTCTCCCTCTTAATCAGAAATTCAGCTCTTGGCCTGAATTTGCCGGGGACTCTTTTCCCATACTCGGAAATATTTATTTCAAGTCATTTGGAACTTTTTCAAATCCCCTCTGAGTCGCAGACTTCCAAAATTTGTTCGGGAAAAAAATCGGCTTTTTGCATATTTGCATAAAGACACGGCATAATGCCATCGTTTCAAACAAACAGGCTCCCAGAGCTTGACACATTTCACACGGCGCTCAAGTCACATCCAAAACAGATATTTGTCGGCGCACGTTGAGAAATATGCCCCCCCCCCCCCCCCGCTATCCAATCACTTATCAGCTGACACTGTCACATCTTAAAAATGACTTTGTGTCAGGGAGCTGAAAAGAGGTCACAGCTCAGTGTCAGTGTTTGTTTACACGGAGAGAAATAATGGCTGACTGGCCCACTAAATCACCATGCTGTCGGTGGAGACAAACTTCAGTATAAAGCCAGAATGTGAGGTCAGAGATGAATGCCTCCACCGGTTCTGACTTTGAGGGAGAAAAAAAAGATAACTCAGAGACTGCTCAGCCGTGCAAAAAAAGACAAGCAGAATGTGATGTATTTATTGTTTATTTTTGGGTCTGAACGTAGCCGCTATTAAGATCCGCTCTTGTTTCGACTGTGGAGACGTTAAGGGCTTCAAAATCCAAGAAAAGGAAGCATTTCGAATTCCATCCATCCTTTTTTCGGCACCTGCTCAATCGAGGCCGGAGCCGAAACCAGGCGTCACTGGGGAAGAGGCGGGGGACACCCAGAACAGGGATACGTTCACAATGTGTCTGGATGACATTTACCGGATCATTTTAAAACTGTTTCGCTTTTGAGGCGTCAACAAAACAAAAAAACTGTCGGAAACCACTGAGTTAGAGCGCCGTGCTGGATCGCTCAGTCTACTGCTGACCTCTTGTGGGCCAGTCGGAGCAGTGCCGTCAGTTCTTTTGGCCGTGTGCGGCGGGGCAGGCGCACTGGGAGCTCTGCTTCCTGAGTCTCCGCGCTTCGGACAGCTCGGCCTGCCGCAGCAGCAGCTCTCTGGCCAGGTCCGGACGGCCGCTCCTGACCAGGCTCTGGGCCAGCTGGGAGGCCTTGGGTTGGTGCGGGACGGAGGGCTGCGCCCTCCTCCACGTGGCCAGGACGTGGAAGGCCTGGGCCGGCGGGCTGTCCCCCGCCCGGAGCTTGACCAGCTGGACGGCGCTGCGTCTGAGGCGCAGCGAGGACACCAGCAGGGCCGTCTCCTCCCGCGACAGCTCCCCGGCCAGCCAGAGGAGAAGCGCGTCGGACAGGAACTCTGCAGTGTGCGCATTGGAGAAGTGATGGTGGTTAAAGCTAGTCATTCATAAGAAGGACAGAAGCAGGACAAGACAAATGCTGTTAAAGTCTCAAACTGTAGTTTAAAATGCTCTTTTCAGAAAGGGATCATGAAAGAAGAAGGGTTGGAGCGATAGTGAGTAAAAAGGAGAGGCTGAGGCAGCCGAGCAGGAGGAGGACGGAGGGGATGCATGATGGATTCGTCACACACCTGTCTCCTCGCATAACTTCACTCTTGCCGCTGTGGGTCGATTGATGACTCTCGCTTTCTGAAAGGAAACAGAATGAATCTATATTCGTGCACCGCCAATTTCAGAAGAACTCCCAAAAACATTTCAAGGGTTGAAAATGAGGCGTAAAAGACTCCCTTAGAGAACAAAAGTCTCCCAAAAGTAAAAATGCACAATTGATTGTCACAATTTGCTAAGAAAGTTGTTTGAAAGCTTTTTCTTTTCCATCATAAAGTTAAGTTTCAGCACCTTTGGTAAGGTGAGAGGCATCTTACAGACCGGGTCTCCCAGGAGTTTTGAGTCCTTCAGGACAGCTTTGTCCCCTCCCCACTCCAGCCTTCCTCGGCTGACCCTATAGAGCAGGGCCGTCCCTTTGTAGTGAGGCGAGCTGTAGTTTCCGAAGGGGTCCAGCTCAGTCAGATGCACTAAGAGGCGATTCCTCCGCTGGCTGTGAAATGTGAGGCGCTCTCCCTCGTTTTTGTCGTTTTCGGCCGAACCTGCGGGACGGGAATAGGAGCAGGTCTTACAGTAAATGACCGCCATCTGAAAGAAGCCTTTTAGTTCCTGAAGAGGGTCTCATTGTGAAGTGTACCACTTGGTCAGAGCCATGTTTCCCCGTATTCCTACACAGCAGACTGGTTTGAAAGAGCAGAGGGCAGGATCAACAGAAAAATGTGTTCAGAAACACATTTACAACTTAAAGCGAGCCAGATATGAAACGTTCCTTCCATCTTCACCAAACAGTCAAATGTTCCATTTTCCACATCTGATATTTTCTGCTTCAAATAGAAAAGTGCATGAGGTTAAAGATCCTGATGTGAAAGGGAACACTGCGTTCCCACATGCCAGCACATGATAAGGGAAAGAGTCACTCGGTGGAATGGAAGTAGAAATAGAAAATACACAAAGCTCTTATTGAATTATTTTCCTCATTATGCACACACACATTGAGACAGACTTCAATCTCAATACTCATGTGTGAATTAGTCACAAACTGTATTTCTGATTCTCTAATCTTATTTTTTTTATCACTTCTGCCAAACTCGTTTGCTGGGAACTTATAAAGCTGATACCCTCTGTGGTTTTTTAATTGGATTTATTTGGCAGTTTTAAATCTGATTGTTATTCTGGTATTAAAGCAGAAGCTTTCCCTCGAATCACAACTAACAAATGATAACTCTGTGGTCGTGATGGAGTAAAGCTCGACTTATAGAGTATGTTACTGGGTTGAGAAAGACACGAGATATCATTTAATTTGATAGAAACTACATTAAAAGTTGTCACCTGTGGAGCTGATGTTGCCGCTGAAACGCAGGACTAGCTGATCTGCTTCACACATGGAGATCTCTGCTGAGGTCTCCACGAGGCCTCCGCAGCCCTGGGCCCTCAGTCTGCCCAGCTCCCAGCTTAGCTCTCTGCTGGGCAGCGCGGCCAGCGCCGCCGCCCGGGGCTCCTCTTTTCGCCTCTGCAGAATGACGGTGACGCTGTGGCAGCGGGAAGACTCCACCAGCTCCTCGGCCAGGGAGGCCAGATCACAGGGCTGCAGCGGGGAGAGGAGACGGACCACCAGCAGCCTGATGGGAGGAGGGACACTTAAGAAAGTTAGCCTCAGAAAAAGAATGACTTTGCTTCTGAATGAGGAGTGTTTGTTATCAGAGCCAGAACACAGAGGTAAAACAGAAACAAAAAAGACTCTAAAATTGTTATCGCTTCTGAGGCTAATTTGGATAAGAGGAGAGATTTAGAATCCCTTATTGTAGGTATAAATCTTGTAATTTACAAACGTTTTCTTCCGCCTTTAACTGCAACACCCCCAGTCGCACTTATGTACTTCATGTGCACTTATGTTCTGACATAGAAATGCCAAAGCCTGGAATTTGAAGCATTTAGCTCCCCCTCTATTCCATATGCCCGTCTTAAACCCCTTAAGCACCCCTTAAGAAAAGCTTTTCCCTCAATCTGGTTGTTAAAGTGCTCGGCATATATTCATTTTGTAATACATGTCCTGATCAAAGGCATCTCTACAGCAAAGCAAGTGGTGAGTGCTTCTGGATTATTCATTCTGTTTAGGAATTTATAGCTTTAAACAAGGGGAGCCGATTGCACTGGTTCCGTTTTGCTTGTAAATGTTTAACCACCAGTACATGATCTGCGTGTGTGTGTTTGTGTGTGTGAAGCACTGCTGGGTTAATGCTCAAAGTGCTGACTTCTCTAGAGCTCTAAGTAAACTGATTCAGTTCGGTAACTGAGTTAAATGTGACACGTTTCCTTGCAGATAGAACTATAAAACAGACAAAACTAAGGTTTAGGAACAGTTAATATGAAAACATGCACGTTCCACCTTTTTAAAAGGTAGGGATTTGCCGAAAAACATTAAATATTACAAAAATATTAACAATAGAGCAATGGCAAAAAAGCAAAAATACTGTTACTTCATGCTTTCCAAAGAGAGAATCAGGTAGTCTGATATATGCTGTTGTTTTTTTAAAATAATTAACCAAATTTTTTACTTTAAATGTGTTAAAGCTATGTTACGTTCTGATATCTGCCTGTTCTGTGATTACAGATCCAGGATTTCTCTTCATTCCCTTTCAAAGCTCTACACAATGAAATTCCAACAATCTCTGATTGTTCAGAAGTAAGCTTCCAAGAGATTTAATGGTCGGTCTCTGCATATATATTTATCCTTACTCCTAATTTCCCCTCTTCTTCCAGGGGGACCATCTTCTACCTCCTCAGTGTAGTTGGGGGCCTCCTGGTGACTCTGACTGCTGGTGGTCCCTGTGTGGATGTGGTTGTGAGGACGGCCCAGAGCCCCGATAACCTGCTCCGCCTCTCAAAGGCGCTCATTGGGCTAATGGGCCTCAAATGCCAAAACCGAGCGGTAAGACAGCCTTTTCAGCTGTATGTTCAGAAGAAGAATTAGTTTCCACGCAAATATTAGCTGATCATCGATTTATTTTGTCTTGCAGGCTGGCTCTTTGGTGAAATCCAGACTGAGAAAGCTCTGCTTCACCGACAGGTTCTAAGGGAACTGGGTTACTGCATTCATACAGATTAAAAAATGACGCTTTTGGGGCAAATTTTCTAAACGGTTCCCCTGTGTTCATTCCAGTTTTTGCAGTCTCCTCGATATGACAAGATCATCAATGCCAGGCTCGTGGGTTTTCGTGGTTTTATGGGACTTCCCGAATTCCACTGAGGGGCAAACAAACCTGAAGTCGACGCCTACTGACTGGATAGCTCCCAAAAGGTATGAAGATGCAAAGCAAAACGTGTTTCATATTTGGCTTTTATGTTACTTTTAAAGTTTTAACAAGAGTAAATTTGCATGTGAGCTTTCTTTGTTTTTTCTCTTGGCCACAAAGCAACAACTTAAAAGATCATACTTAAAAAAGCCGGGCCGACGTGACCTTTTTATCCTCCCACACTCTCGTTTTCTCAGCCACTGCTCATTACTGAAAACCACATTTAGTCACGTCAGTGGCTGAAAGCTTCTATTTGTTGTCTTGTACTGTGGTCAGGTGCAGGATTATTTTCATCCTCCTTTGTGGTGGGAGCAGCCAGCTCATACTGTGCATGAGAAGTGGAAGCCGGCTGAGGTCATGCGACTCCACAAATAAACTTCTGAACTTCGTCCGAGGGGCGCGTGTTCAGGGAGACGTGGTAAGCCACGGGGGATCACCGCCGCTCACCGCGAATGCATTTGGGGACTACCGTTTAAGATTCCGCCTTTCTCGTCGTCAGGTTTACCTTTTAGTGGGCGAACACGTGGGACAATGTGAGACACCGGCAGCCACACGGGAGAGTTACCCAACAGGGTCCGCCCTGCTGCTGTCGGCCCTGTCTGCCGCCCTGCTCTGGATGTTTCTGCCTCACATGGCGCTCTGTGCTGGACTCTGTTTGGGCTGGAATATTCTAAAACGCATGCACTGATAAATGCAGCCGAGCAGAGGCTTGAAATAGATATTCGTAACTTTTTGGAGCTCAAGAAAAATGCAATGGCTGTATTAATTTTCAAGGGGTTTTATGAAGATGATAAACACTAAACTAAAAACACTCAACTAAAACTTGTGTTTTGTCACACCACCAACCCACACACAGTCAATTACACAGGCAATCAGCTCAGTGCTGATATTTGCAGGCAGAAAGAGAGAAAATAACCTTCCTACTCCGAGACACTTGGAATATAATTGGCTTTTTCTCTAAAATGTGTTTTTCGTATAGTGTTTCTAACATTGTGGTTGTTTTTCTGTGCTTCATGTTGCCTCCCTCAAGTTATTTCTGAATGGCTTTAAGGCTGAACGTGCCATTGTTTTTCATTACAAGCAAATAAAAACTGCATTCATTTGTTGAAATGAATGTATGGTTAAAATGTCTTTTATCATAGTATCTATGTATTGTTCTTCTCTTAAGCATTATTCCCAAGCAACATCGAATATATTTGCATCAGCGAGGACACTGTGTGCTGCAAACCTGTCCCAAGTTTCCTCCAGCTCAAAGGACACCAGGCCGTTCTGCACGTTCCTGACCGCCACGTTATCGAGGACACTCCACTGTGCGTCCCTGGACCCCAGAAGAATCAGCGACTCACCGGAAATCTCCTGAGACTTCAAAGGGTCATTCATGCTTCTGACAGGGACATAAAAAAACCCACACATCTAAAATGACAGCCACAAGAGTTTTTTACGGGCAATTTGAACTTTTTTTACAACACAGTGCCTGTAAAATCCTTTATTTCTCCGAGCCCTCTACATGCACAGTCTCCTACAGTCTTTCGATAACAGAAATAACAGAAATCAATAATTAACCTACCTCAGTCTGGCAGGGGAGGGTAAAGCAGCACGAATGGTCTGACGTTGGCAGTTCGGGGGGTCTTGCCCTCTGGCCTCCCTGTTTTTTTCAGGGTTCGAGGGACAGGGAAGCGTGATGGTGAGGGTTCTCCTGAGGGGCTGAGTGTTCGGGTGGGTGAGGTAGAGCAGAGGACTGGCGGACACCACCAGTTTGTAGGCATCATTTCTCGACCTGACGGCGGCCAGGAGAACGGCGTCCACCGGCTGGACCTGAGGAAACAGCTGTTCTGTATGATTCATGCAGCAATTTGGATAAAAGCGCTGATTGATGTTGAAAAACTTGTTTTTTTTCTGACGCTTTCATTTCATTGACAGCATGTTTTGGGTTTTCTTAATTTATTTTCTTTTTTCTTATCAGAGGGAGCTGTGCAGAGTGGGAGTTGGTGCTTTTCGATGGAAGATAAAGCAACAAACCGCTGCAGAGTAGTTAGTTCACCAATAATTGGACTCGCATGTCACTCGCTGTTTGTTTTTTTATTCTAATCGCGCAGCAAACATCTGTGACAGTCGGAGAATTAGAAGCAGTCTGTTCCCTTTCCCCCTGCTTTCTCTGAAAAGCTTTCTGCGTTCTACTGTGAACAGCTTAACATTCTGTTGCAATTGCTCACCCCCAACAAGTTCTGACTTTTGTAAACCTGCCCATCAAACCTGCCCAACATAGTTGTATGAGAAAAAAAATTTGAAAAATCCTTGTACCATTGTTTGTGCCATTACAGGAGCGGTGAAGGATCCCGGCAGGTAATTTAGGCAGATCCGAGAATCCATGGGGAGTTTCAGTGACAGCCCCCTCTTGGGAATGATGTAATTTTCTCGCTTTAGGCAGTAGACCACTGCAAAAAGACCCAGTGAGTACACTTTTGCTTCTGCAAACGTGCCCTGAAAAAAGACACAGGAGTCACATTATTTAGAAATATTTCGATAAACATTTGTGAAATTTATTGATAGAAAATGAGACTGCTGTGAGAGGACTTAAGATGGCAAAAATCGCCCTTAAAGGCAGCACAGGTCCTCTGTTTTCACAAAGTGGACTCAACCAGCTAAATCGCAAACAGAAAGAAGGCGTCACATTTCATACTGAAACCTGAGTGGGTTTATTCCGATTGTTGTCAGAGCGCTTTTCGCAGGTTGTGCGCTGGTGATGTTTATCTATGGTTACAGTTCTGAAACCCCACATAACCGAAACCAGGATGTGGGGTCTGTACTGAAGACCATCGTCGTTCTGTGTGTCAGTGTGGGTTTAGGCCTGTGTGGTTTCAGGACTGAAGAGGAGATTGGGTTCTTTTATTCTTCCTGATTCCTTTTTCAACCATTTAAGACATTTTGTTGAGATTTCTTTCATATGAGAAGTGCTTTATGATTGATTAATCGATAAATATGAAGTAAAACAAAGTAACCTTGGTTTTCCACCAGCTGCAGCCTCTTGAGACTCATGGAGAAGTCAGGTCAAAAGTACACTGTTCAACCAAGTTTTTCTTTACTTTCAGATAGATTTTGTAATCCCTGATGAGGCTTTCTTCTTTGCTTTGCTATTTCTTCTAAATAGCTTATCCTGCCAGTGGAAGTGAACTTCCATGTGGACGACAGAACTATAAATAAATGGTGGTTTCCCCAAACTTTCGTCAAACATTTCAACTTTTAATAAAAGATGGAGCCGCTCCGACAGGAAATTTTAAATCTGAAGAATAATGAGAGATCAGATCATTGAGGTTTCTGTTTGAGGTGGTGGACATAGGTCTGAACCTTACCTGTCGCCCTCCGTGCACACCCTCTGTTGTCACGGGGGTGACGTAGCTCACCCTCCTCTCCTCGCTGATTATCTTCACGGCGACGTCCCTGTAGCTGCCGCGGTGGCGCACACAGAACGGCACGGCCACGGTCAGAGGAAAGTGGAAGCTGGCTCCGCTTTGGCCTTCGACGCGGACCACTCGGCTGACCAGCTCTTCCGAGCCGGACACCATCAGGCAGCTCAGCTGGTCAGCCGTCTCACACCTCAGGACTTTGGCGACAGCCGCGGGTGCTCTGATAAAACAGCCGTCCGCTTCGTCCGAGCAGCTGCCCTCCATCTGACCGGTCAGCCTATGGATTGAGGGAAAACACACACACACACACACATCTATTAATGCTAATGTTTTCATACATTGGTAACCCAAAACTTTTTTAAAATTCTGCCAAAAAACAAGAGAGTAACCTATCGGCATAATCCCTGTCTTTTAAAAAGCTGGAGCATGCATCATTTTTACGTCTAAACTTTTCCAAAACTCATTTTTATCCCTCTGGGTAGAATTATTGTGTTATGTAGAGTTATTGTGGGGCGTAGCATGCATGTGCTTCTGTCTCACTGAGCAGAAGTGAAAGATGTGATTTGTGTCCTGGGACATAAGCCAGTTTGATTTGAAAATAAAAGTTTTGTCAGTAACATTGCTCAGCATAGGTTTTTGGAAAGAAAAAGCATTTAAAAAAGTGGAACATTTGATCTGATATAGGTAAAAACTTGCAGATATTCCTCATCATACAGTCCATACCAGAATTTAGCTTGACTTAATTAAATACATTTGAGGAGTTTATGCTTTTACTCAGGGACCAGCTCGAGACATCAGAACTCTCCCTAAATGAAAAAAGACCCCCTATAACTGTAAGTTCAGGGGTAAAAGAATCAGAAAGGTTTTAATTGAGTCATCTTACCCCACTGTGACCCATTCCTCCTTTTTCTCTTCTTTTTTCATAAAGTTATCCTCCTCTCTTTTCTCTGCTGTCTCCTTCTGTGTCTCTTCCTGTTTATTGGCCTGACAGTGGACAGGTTTCTCTGGAAAGTTGAACACTGGCTGTTTGACTTGTAATTGTTCTCTGTTCTCTTCCACCTTGTTGCAGTCAGAAATCCTGAGTCCTGTCTCTGGTACTTTCTCAGAGCCAGACAATGGGCGCGTGGGATGCTGATCGTCCTCAGCCTGTGGTTCAAACCCAGGAGGAATTTCTACCGGATTGTTCCTGGTTCCTTCAGGTTTTGACGCCTGAGATGATATGGAAGAATCTGTGCCTTTCGACTCCGGAAGACCCTCGGCAACGTCTGCTGAGGCTCTATCTGAAGGTAACTGGAGAACGACCAAATCCAGCTCCGTGATAATTTGTTGCAGTTTGTCCAAAATGTGCTCCATGTCTTCTTCAACACTGTGGAAAATGTCACTGAGGTGGTCTGATTTGGGCCTGGTTTTACATCCTGAAATACATGAAACACAATGAAAATATTCTTGCATTCTTTTATAAGAAACACTGGTCAGTAAGCTTCTACACGTTTCCCAACCATATGGCAGGATAGCTTTATTAGTATTTTAATATTGGACCTGCTCCTTTTTCCTTGCTTTTCTACTAGATCATATTCATACAACAGTTCCTGTCCTCACTGAGCAATTACGGTGTCCCTGTTATCAATGAACTAGTGAAGGTTTGTCCTAAAAAACCCTACTTTTGTGATGTTTTATCTGAAAAATTGACACTTTCTGGGTAGATTTTTGTTGATTAAAATGCTAAATCTGCCACGAAATTCTTCATCCGTGTAGACTTGACACATGAGAATCACTTGAAGATCGAACTCTATTTCAATTTCCTCTTTTTTCACAAAAGGAGTTATTAGGACATTTTCTATGGGATTGGACTTAAATATTTGAAAACCAATGAGCGAAAAAAAATTGTTTTATGTTTCTAAAGACCGCCTTTAGCTTTTTCTAGACCACCTTTAGCTTTTTGTAGTCTTCCATGACTTTCGAACATCACCAGTGATCAAACCTGCTGTGGCTGGGCGCCGCTGAACGCCGCCCCCTGGTGGAGACGTCTGGAGCATGAAGGCACATTCTCTGATCACCCCTCTCAGAGCCGTCAGCTTGTCGGCCTGAAAAGCGCCCAGCTCCCTCAGCACGCCCACCGCCCGGTGCACGCGCGCTTTCTCCTCCTGCTCTTTATCGACGCTCCTCCTTTCATCCCCCGTCCGATCTTCTGATGGACTGAGCTCCCCTCCTCCTCCTCCGCCCCCACGCGCCGATCCTCCGTGATGGTTTCTGCTGCGTCTGACACCTTCAGGCCTCTGAGCAGCCTCGGGTGACGTGACGGGACTGTCCTCGCTCATTTTTCCGAGTGGGAAGTTTCCCCGGTTGATGTTTTCTTTCTCACATGCATCCACGAGTCGGAACTTTCTCATTGGGGCCTTTTCTTCTAACCCTTTTGTCAGTCCATCCGCCATATAGCAAATAAAACTAATCCCTTTAATGAAATTCTATCAATAACATCAATTATTCCTTCTGAGGCTCCTCTTAGGTTTGAAGCTGAGGCACCCCCGGTTTTTCCCTGTCCTTGCTTTTGAGTGTGACGGTATCCTAGGCAATCCAGGTTTTCAGGGGGGCAAAGACGTATTTATCTTGCTGCCAGCAGTAAAACGTGTTGCCAAGGTGACCCCAGGAAGAGGTGGGCTGGACAAAAGAGGACACACAAAGCTGAAAAGGCTTCAAGGGGGAACTCTGCCCTCTTGGGCTGTTGTGCCACCCATTTTAAAGCTCATGTGTCATACAACCCCGAATCATACAAACAGAGTGTCATCTAACCCAGTCATGACGATTTCCATCATATTTTCTATTTGAAACGGCTGAAATGTGATAGTTTCACAGTTGATAGGTCAGTTAAGCTGAGCTGAGTGGAGGCTTTGGAGCCCTTTATCGAAGCACAAAGGCCACAGACAAAACCCCCGTAAGGGGTGGCATTTTGTGGGCGTCTGTGGAATTTCTGGACTTGTGGTGCTTAAAAAGACGGAAGGAAAGAAGAAAAAAAGTCCCTGAAAACATCAGACACATAAAATATTCAAACAAATGGCAAGCAGCCGGAGCCTTGATCAGTTTTTGTCTGCATGCTTAGTCTTTTAAAAGTCAAAACCGTGTTACATCACAGTTTTAAAATTCAAAGTAGCATAAAATCACAAATGAAGAAGCACTTACACAGTGTTAAGTTTGCGATTTCTGCCTGTGCCAGACCTTGTTAAGGGAGTCAAGTTCACTTTTGGAGACAGACTGCAGAGCTGCGACACTTTGTCTCCATCATGTGGCTGATTGGGATCACTGTCCCCCTGCCTCTGAGCCAAGAAACACAAACTGTGGTTCACTTCACACCAAAACCAGACTAACATGCACTTAGCACACTGAGCAGGCATCTAAACACTTTTTCTCAAAGTTTAATCAATGAAAAGAAGGGTTTGAAAGAATGATCTATCCTGGACTTACGGTTTTATTTCAGCTTTAGTGTTTTTTTTAACCTGTTGATGGGATGATCTGGAAGCTAATGGTTTAGTTTGTGTCTTTAAAACTAAGAACATGAAAGGCTAGTCTCATATTTTTATTCTATTGTCATTTGTCTCTATAATGAACACAAATGCTGCAAATAATTACTCGTACAATAAATAAGTTTTGGTAGATTTGGTCTCTTTTCTCTTAATTCAAACTTAAAATATGTTGAGTTTATTCAACTTTTTGAGTATTGACCTTAGCTGACCCTCATTCGACCACCAGGCAGAAATAGATGTACAAATGTGTTTATTCCACCATATTCAAAATTGTGTTAATTTTATTTTCCTTAAAGGAAAATAGTAAGAGAAAGAGTTAACTACACAGTTTGATGTATACTTTTTGTATTATGATTGTGTTTATGATTGACAATCCTGGTAACATCACTTTTTGAATGAGAAATATGTTGGTTTTTCTTCATAAACACACATAATTCAGACATATATTTGCTGCCCAATAAAAAGGAAAAATGAAACGACGTGTGTCTGTAACCGGCTGCATTCCTGCTGGTGTTGAATGCATAGCCCGGAGCCTCGGGATCAAGCTGGGACACGCCGGACTTCGCAGCAAAAGCACCACTAATGCCTCCAACTTTCACCTCCACCACCTTCGCCATTGTTCCCGGGAACCGTCCGAGCTCAGAGACGCTGGACTCTTCCTCCCCTCCCGAGTGGGCCGGTTTGAAGGCAGGTAAGAGGCGTTTTGACGCGTTTTTGGTCCTCCGCCATTAAAAAAAAAACTTTTATTACCAGTCCGCGTTGGTGCCCGCGCGCCTCCCTCTCTCCTGTTGGGCGTGGAGTTTTTTTTTTTTTAAACTTCAACAGCGGAAACCACCGAGTAAGTGTGAATTGAACAGCAATTGAAACTGATGGTGACAGGAAAGGAAAGTTTGGGGGTGAAATAGGAGGCGTGCGGGTGAAAAAGCCTCGAAGTTTCTCTGTGTTCAGCCAGCAGGTAAGCGTAGCCAACGAACGTGAGTTTGCGCGAGACGCCGCGGGAATACGACGTTCCGGTGTGTGTGTGGGTCTGTGTGTGTGGCTGTGTGTGTACCGGGAGTCGAAGCGACAAAAATATCTGTGCTTACTGTAACGTGAAGCTTCACCGCCGGCTCGGCCTGTTCCTTTGACTCTCTTTACGTTTTATTTTTGGTGTAACGTCCATTATCCACAAGTGTAAACACAAATGAGCTCAGCCGCACGTGCGCGTGTTGCTGCCACGCTCGCCTCTCGTCCAATCAGATGAGCCATCCCCCAAAACAGTACTTATTAAGTTTTGAGCAATTATCTTTCACAAGCGGCCTTTGTTGGTCGACTTCCCCCGAGGTTGCAGTGTGTGTTGCATCTTTTTTCTGGACGCGTGCTGCTGTTGCAACACGTGCACGGGCATTTCTTCTCTCTCTAACCAGGAAGGATACACGTTTGGACTTTGCCCGAAAGGATGCACAGAAAAATGAGGGACTTCTGTGTTGGTGTGCATGCACGAGCGTGCATGTTGTGTGACTCACTGTGAGCCCTACCTATAGCACACACACACACACACACACACACACACACACACACACACACACACACACACACACACAC
>JABUIW010000089.1:359533-462930 GCA_013363375.1 Menidia beryllina
CACACACACACACACACACACACACACACACACACACACACACACACTTCCAGCTGCAATCAGGGGTGTGTTTAAAGGAGAAAACAAACTGCTGGGTTCCTGTAAGTTGTGTGCTTACCTGTTTTGTGTGTCTGTTATGCCTTGTATGTACACACGTGCACTTCACATGTCAGCATGTGACATGGGCTGAGCTGCTAAACAAAGCTAGCTGTTGTGCTCTGCTATTGATCCGTGGGTTTTCATGGCCGGAGGCATCCACGGATCAAAACTCGTACATCCATTCTGTGATGGCGAGCGCGTTATGGTGGTGCACAGGCCTGGAAGCACTCAGGCAGAAGGTTGGTGTGTGTCCGTACCGGCTGTGAGACAAATACACTCCTTTTCTACTCTGCTATTGGTGAAGTGGTCGGCTGGGCTGCTCTGATAGGCTGTATAGATTTCTATAATGGAACTTTAACAAGTCGTGTGTACCACATATTGTGCCTGCATCCTCATTTCTGATGATGCAAAGCAATGTGGAGTTGAAGGGTGCTGCCAATGGTAAGAACATCTTTTTTTTAAGGTGAACTTTGGTGTATGAGGAGCTTTATGCTGCGTTAAATAAAAAAAAAATAAAAAAAACTTGTTAACTAGACACATGTATAGTAATTGTATCAAGTTGAAAGCAGAAGTAACACTCTGCTTTGACTTTAAGTGTTGTCGATTAGCTAAACAAAAGGGAAGTTGACATGTCAACAGGCTGATGCTTCTGTATCTTTCTGTAGATTCTCAAGAGTGAAAAAAAAGAACTATGAATAGTACCGGTTGTGCCACTCATTTCACGTTCCAGTGTTGGAGGAGAAGCTAATGCCGTGAAAGCATCAGGAAGCCAACATTTGCTACACCGTGGGTTGTGCAAGTTGCCGGGCAGTGAACCAAGACTGGATTATTAGAGTCTGCTCTAGTGGCTGCTAAAAAGAAGGGGTAAAAAAAAGAGGGCAATCATCTCTTTGAAGACTTCAAATTGTGTAAGTTTCTATGCTGACTGCTGTTTCCTCCAAGCTATAGCTGTTTCCTGCTGCATCTGTCAGGACTGTTGCAAATGTACGTCGAATTTCTTTTTTTTTTTAAAGCAATCATTGACGCAGAGGTTTGCAGCTGAACGGCATGATGTCCCAAACTATTTATTGCAACTTCCTGAAGTCTACCACCACAGTTTTTTCACCCCCTTCCCCCTAAACTAAATCTTTGTTTGTTTTAGTTTTTCCCACACAGACACTCTTTCGAGACTCTCGGTAAGAAGTGATACAGATTCGATTCGGGAAAAAGTGGAACTGCTCCTTTATGTGGAGTTTCTGAGGTGTATTTTATTGAAATCGACACGTAAACCTTTTCGTTTTCACCTGGAGCCTCTGAAAGGTAAAAATCTTTAATCTTGGTTTATGTAAGACATTACATTTAAACCTTCTTATCCTTTCTGTGCCCACAGTGTAACGCTGGACTTCTCTGTGATCTTCGGGCGTTCCTAATGCAGCAGTTGTTGGATTAGAGCACCATGTTGGAGCCTTCAGAGCCCGGCCTGGAAATCGTGGAGTGGCTCTCCACCCTCCGCCTGTCCCAGTATGCCGCCTTTTTCCATCAGGGAGGCTATGAAGCTTTGGAAGACTGCAAGGACCTCACAGACGAGCGCCTCATGGAGCTCGACGTGCTGCCGACGGGCCACCGAAGACGCATCCTTCGGAGTTTGCAGGCCCTGGGCGTGAGGCAGCAGAGTGGAGAGGAGGATGAAGACGAGGGGGGAGGGCCCGACGACAAGAGGGGTCAAAGGAAGCCGATGCCGTATCCTAGAAATGTCTTCATGAAGGACAGAAAAAGAGGGACATCCTGCCTGCAAAAGCCGTCTGCAAAGGAAAGGACGGACTATGATTTGGGAGGGAGTCGGACTTTGCCTGTGGGAGCAGGACTGGGAGCAGATCCCGAGGACCTTTCAGACAGACGTCACCCCCTCCTGCCTCTGCCGGCCCCGCGTGACCCCAGAAACATCCAGAAATCGGCGTCGGGACGCACCTGCTCTCCTATCCCCACGGACTCCAGCAGCGAGTCCCTCTCCGGCTCGGAAATGCCCTCAGATTGGGAGGTTTCTTCAGAGGTGCCCACCTATTCCAAAGTCGGCTCCGAGGCCCTCCTCCCTGCTCTTACCGAGGACAGCGAGGGCTTCCGTGGCGAAATGGTGGACAATTTAATCTACGACTTGCAGCCCACTCCTCCAGCTCCCACAGGCCCACGACTCACTCGCTCCTACAGATTAAGGCACCGACCCGTTCCCGAAATCCCGAATCGGGAAGTTTTGCCTCCTCAGGACAGGTACCGCTGTTCAATTTCCTCCTGAGACACGTGGGGGAATCTGTCTTTTTTAGCTAAAGCACAGATCTGATCTGTGTTTACCAGTTAGCTGATGTTAGCGCGAATACTTTGACCTAGTGTCGGATCGCTCTGAGTGCATAACTCTATGTGGTTTATTCAAAATGTTGGTACATGTTGGTCCTCTCATGAGGTAAATATGCTCTAAAGTCAGTAGATGTAGTCGGCAGCGTTGTGAGCCAGTGGCCATCCCTCCCCTGGCTCTGTATTGATGTGCTTTGTGTCTGTAATGATGACAGTGGGTCGATGCGGCGTGCCTGTGAAATCAGAGCAGACTGCAGCGGGGGGGTGGGGGGGGGGATTGGAAGTGTTGCATTCAGCATGCTGGTTAACGGCGGGTGGGAAACACAGAATATTTCTGTTGGCTCGGCCCCACCAATCCACCAATCGGGCGGCATAGAGAGCAGACAGAAAATGACATTTTAGCACCGCCATGGCACGAATAATCCTAATAAAAGCCATCTGTGCCTGTCTGGCGGGTATAAACTGAGGACAAATCTCACACACAGGTCCGCTGTCCACAGAGTTTGGTAGATGTACCCTGTATCCAATCTCTGAACTGTTAGCCTAACTTTTGGCTCTGTGGGTTCTGCTCTGAAGGAGGCCTTTACGTTCGCTTGGCATTTTTTTCCCACACACTGCTTGGCTGCTTTTAATCTGTTTATTTTTTTTTTCCTTTTTCTTTCCGTGTGCTTCCTCCTCAGGAGTGCGCCGGCAACGCAGCCAGCCAGCCACGAACACCTACCCGACTCAGAAGGTCCCACCGGTGCAAACGGCGTTCAGAAAGGTACGCTCGCATCTCCGCCATGAATATTTCATGCGCAGCCGCGTCAGCCGTGCTGTTGTGTGCCCGGATGAAAGCGCGCGGGGGCGGGGGGGGGGGGGGGGCGATGACGGCGGCGGGGGTGTTTGGAGGCCGTGTCGTGGGAAAAGCCGGCACCCTTCATCTCACAGGGAATACGCTCCCTCACATCGCGTCCCTCGGGGAGGCCCGATGCAGCCTTGTCGCACGGCTTTAGCAAAGTTTTTATTATTTTTTTCCCCGACTTTGCTGACAACACGTGTGAAAACAACCAGCGCAAATAAGTTTTCGGATGCCTCCCCCGCTGACTTTATTGGGCTGAGGCAGTCTCTCCTTTTTCCTGTTTCTTCTGCGGACGCCGACTGCCATGTGGTAGCCTTTTTGTTAGACGTCGTCAGTTCAATTCAATTCAATTTTATTTATATAGCGCCACATCACAACAACAGTTGTCTCACAGCGCTTTCCAAACAGAGCAGGTCAGACCCTACTCTGAAGATAATTACAGAAACCCAACAATTCCCACCATGAGCAAGCACTAGGCGACACAGGCAAGGAAAAACTTCCTTTTAACAGACAGAAACCTCGAGAGGGATGGGCTGAGAGAAGAAGCCACGTGGGCTCCCCACCAGCTACCTGAGATTCCCTTCACACCGGGGTCTAAAAAGGTGTTCTTTAGACATAAATTTAACAGATCATATGTGAAAATTTTATTCCAAGGTGAGATATTGAGTGTACTAGACGTGTCTCACAGAGTGATGGTTGTTTTCAGTCGAATCCCGCTCGTGGATGTTGGCAAACAGCTCGTCTCCTCCTCTCTAAAAGGTGCGCCTCCCTCCGTTTCGGCCCCGTTTCTTCAGCAAGCAGATAAGCCCTTTGATACAGCGAGATACATACATAATCCCGAATAGCTGACTGCACATAGGCTGCTTGGTTGAGGCAGTTCTCTCAGAAAATATCAGAAATCTGAAGAGTTTTTTGCTTTGGTGTCGGACTGGCCCGCGTACACCTCTCCGGGGAAATCACAGTAAACCTTTTATTAGATATCCCCATTTTCCAGGATTTGGGCAGAAAATGAGCGCGTCTGAAAACCCCCGAAATGCAGCAGTTTGAGTTTCCATCTACAGAAGATTTCAGGCTATGCTCGCCCATTCTCTGAAAATCAATGAGAGCATGCAAAGCGCAAACAGAAATGAGTGCCGCTTCCCTCCTCTTCCCTGGGCTGACACAGTTCAAAAGCCTTCCATCTGATTCAAACCGCTTCAACAGAAGTTCCTTTGACAGTCCAGGTTGTGAGTCCAAGTATTTCCCCTCTAAAGGCACCTGCTTTTGAAATTCAGTTCATTCTAATGTAAAAGCTGACTTATTATCTCTGATACATGAAAAGAGAGTCCCTTTGTTCAGGTGCCACTGCTGGATCCGAGGGTCCGGGTGTATGCTGCTGTCCTCCACCCCTTACAAACATGACTCAGCTCAAATTAGCATCCGACCCAAGTGACCGTTTCAGAGGTCAAGCTCCAAGCTAAGAGGAGGTTTTTGTTCATCAGAGGTTTCTTAGGAAACAGAGCATTGAGCTCAAAAACAGGAAAAAGAGCACACTGTTAAAAGACCAGCAGCTCTCTTCACAGATAGAAAGAAAACTACATCGCTGATACAGAGTTAGCTCATTAGAATGAGTTAAATGGGAAAAACGGCACTATTCAGTGACATTGCCATCAAAGCAAGGATTTCTTGTCTGTTAGCGATCTCAGGATGAATATCGGCTGCTTTTTGAGGAAACGAAATTCCGATGCAGTCCATTCACTCGTCAGGCCCCTGCTATCTGAGTCCATCTGATTTTAGCGCTAGCCAGTGTTTTCCACAGTATCCATGGGCTAAACCTACACCATCCTCTGGAAATAATATTCAGTAACAAGCAGTGTCTTTGCACACGTCCGCAATGGATTGGGCGTCCTCTTTTCTTTTATGTTCATATGGACAAACAATCCAACCCCTCCGCGAGCCGTCTGATGCACTCATTTCAAATTCAGTGCTTCCTCTGTCCCCTCCGACTTTGCCTTTTTTTTTTTTTCTTTTGTATTCCTATAGTACCCGGCTTTTTGTCATTGTTTTTTGTTGTTTTGTCTGCTGCCAAGCCTCCTAGTGCACACACTGAGATGACAGCATCTATATCTGTACCTCCACCCATTTCCCTATCATAAAAACTACCTTTGGTCAACAAAACTGTAGCCTGAGGTGAGTAATTGGGTTATCATATATTTCTTGTTGGCCTCATAGTATAGTTAAAGTGTCCATAAGTGATGTATTTTTCTTTCTGGGTTGACAATTAAGGATTTTTTTTCATATTTTACTTTTCTAAAATCCCCATATCTTCATATCGGCTTGCTAATCCAATAGTTGTCATCATTTTGTGCTTCTTTCAAAAAACTCTGCAAGGTGAGGGCCTCTCACACCCACTGTGAGGATGGTGCGCCCCCTAGTGGAGGTTTGGACCCCAGATTTGTAGCAATGCTTTACAAGCGAGCTGCAAATGTCTTATAAGATCTTAACCTGCAGATAATGATTCTGACAGTAAAGAAGGCATGGACAAAATAAGCAAAAGAGTGAAGTCGGTTTGCTTTCCTCTTTGTAGTTCTACAACTTCTGAGGTAAACAAACAGATTTTTACTGTTGGTGTAATTTCACTTTTTTAACAACTTTTCCCACCTTTTTTCGCACTGAATTAATATCCACAGAATAATAAGCATTAAGTATTTTGGAGATTAATTTCAATTTTGTGGTTGTGCATGCTCGCAGAACAGCCTGTAAGCATCTCCATACTCTACACAGCTCCATACTCGGGGCCGACACTCTAGTCATGCTCAGATAAAGGAGAAACCGAGAGAAACGAAGGCAGATGCTAGAGACTCCGCCAGTGAGGGAGGAGTGCAGGAAAGTCGGACAGGAATAGAGTGCGGTGGCGCCCGGCAGCCCTCGGGGAGATGCACGAGTGGCCCGAAGGTCGGCTGATAGAAGATGATTGATGGTTGCTATCAGCCCACCAAGACTGTCCTCAGAGGGCCGCCGTGTTGGAGTGCATTCTATCATCAAATATATACTGACCTCTTTGGGAGCCTTACCACAGCCAGTACAAGCCCTGCGTGTTCCCCTGTACCGGCCCCGCGTCGTTTGGAAGTGGGAATTTATAAGGTTTTGAAGAGAGAATCTGCTCATTTAGCCAGCCATCCTTTAATGTCTGTGTTTGTCTCAAGGCATCTGATGATGTTTCAATCTCTGTGTTTTCTTATCTGTCGCACCACCACTGTTTGCTATGTGTGTGTGTGTGTGTGTGTGTTTGCTATGTGTGTGTGTGTGTGGCCTGTGGTGGCATCTTCTGGCCATCACAATCCTCAGGAGATGGTAGTGTCATTTTTCACAGTGACAGGCAGCAGCCCACGCAGGGTGGCCCCAGGCCTCCAGACTAATAGTGTCTGGCTACAGTCTCTCCTCCATTTAATTTTTTTTTTGTTTTTTTTTGTCGCTTCCGCACACACCACAGATCCTGCAGGAAGAAAGGCAGAGCAAACGCTTGTTGGCAGCGGCTCCGTCCGCTCGGGACGGGCCGAGGAGGATCACACTCCCATTAGTGGGTGGAAGAGGGCCGTGTCAGAGAGGGAGACGCACGCCAAAGCAGAACTTAATTGTCCCACGTGCTTGCGTGGATCAAGAGCCGACGCATTTATTCAGATCAATGAGTTGGTTTAATGAAAGAGCACTATAACATCTAAGCGATTTCCAATTTAGCTGGAACAATCCGGTTAAGCCGCTTAGTTTCAAGCACCACGTCTAGGCCTTCACGCTGTGTTTTTCAAGTTTCAGCTCTTTGACAAAGCCACCGTTGTGTTATTTCTGTGTTCCTTTTAGCTCCGCTTCAAAGAGCCTTGATGCCTTGTGCTTCCTACGGGGATACAAGCCTGCACAACAACCCTGAAACTACTCCGGTAAGATGGCTCGTGCACACACACACACACCCACACCCACACACACCCACACCCACCCACTTGTGGCCAGTGACAAGCAGCTTGCCAAAGAGGAACTGACATTTCTCAGATCTTCTGCACTATCTCAGTTGTTCGGCCACATTCCCCCCCAAACGTCCCCTTCTGTGTTAATGATGTCACCATGGTCACACGGCAGTGGAAATGTGCTAGTTTCATTGTGCTCCCAGAGGTTAATTGAAATGTCACCGAGCCACTAAAGTTAACATAGTTTAGTGCGCCTCCGTGATAACGCTGTCTGAAAGATGGACACCTTCTTTTCATCTGATGCTAATCTCGTTGGTGCTCTGCAGGACCAAGGTGCTAAACAAGTGCTGCAGAAGGGGTTCAAAGCCAAGATGATACAGAGGAAACCGAGGTAATCTGCACAGATGCAACGCTGCTCTTCCTCAGTCTGGATAAGCTGCAGGTTTCTGTGGTCACCCGCAGTCAGACCAGCATGTTACAAAACCAAAAAAACACCAGTCTTAGGCTACTGCTTTGCTAATCGTAAAGTTGACATTGTCAAAGGCAATTTTAACAAGGGGGACTCATTATCTCTCACTTCCTATTTGAGATAGAAGAGCGTTTAAAAACAGAGCGGTTTGACATTTTGGGAAACACGATTGTTGGCCTTGCTGAGATTTAGATGCAAAAAAAATCTTTTGGGATTTTTTTTTTTTGCAAGCTAATTAAGAGTACAGGGCCAAAAGGTTGTTGGCTTAGTTTAGTTTTTCTAAAACTTAAGCCATGACTTTCAGGAGTTTAAATGCATCTGCATAAAAGTATGAATGACTTAGTGTGACAGGTACCAGTGCCAGATTACATCTCACTGATAAATCAGAGGCATTTAATGACAATTGCGCTCAGTTTTCCAGTTATTTAAGTTATTTCCAGTTATTTTAAGACACTGTCAGGCCTGTGTCAGTGTGACTTTATCTAAATTCATGTCACTCATAAAACTGTAAATGATTTAATGCAATTGTAGTCATTTCAGTATTTTTTAACATTTTTTTGCTTCCGTTTTATGGCAGTATTAAATCCTAAAGATTTCATGAAAGAATCGATCGTTTCATTTGCACTCATGCAGAAAAAAGTCGCCGGAAAAGGTGTGCCCGCCGGCCCCGACCGTCCCAGATCCCTACGAGGACGAATACTCCACAGTGGACGAGTGTGCCGGTATCCCTGGCCCTAAAGACGGCTCCATGGTCATGGTGGACTGCGAACTGTACTCTGAGCCTGCCGACGCTCTGGGAGCCGTCACCAAAAACGCGATGCCCGATATTTCTCCCTACGCGTGCTTCTATGGAGCGCCCAAACCCCAGGTGCTCAAAGTGGGTTGGCTGGACAAGCTGTCACCCCAAGGGTGAGTTAAACCAGCAATTCCACACCATTTCCACCTCCCGTAGCTATTTATGTCCCAATCAGATCACCACAGCACCCCCTCTCCGGTTTAGTGGGCAACATTTAAGCGGACCAGGCTCGGCTTAATAAAGAGAAATTGTCAAGGACGAAAAGGATGTGCAAACTTTGCCAGTCAGCATTCTGCACTGGCAGCCGGCAGTGGGTTTTAGGCTTTAACAAGGACAGCTCTTATTTACTGCCGAGCCTTTGGGTAGCCCTCCGCTGAACTTATTATTCGAAGTTGGCTCAAGATCACCGCTGATAAACAGTTATTTAATCCACTTGTGTGGTAAGTGTTTCCATCTGATGTCCTGCCTTCTTCCTAAGGGTTTGGACTCTTTGCGTGGCCCTGTGTAACGAAGCCTCAGGCGTTTTTTGGGGAAAGCTATGCGGCACTGGGGGACGACCGACATTTAATTGACAGGAAACGCATTATTCAGGAGCTCCACGAATCCGTCAGCCTCTAAACTTATTCTGTTTTTGGCATTGTTCTACAGAACTTTTGCCCCAGGTTTTATAGCATTGCTGAGTCAATCTGAAACAAAAAATATTGTCTGATATTTAATTAGTTTTCATAGACTTTGAATGTCAAAAACTTTTAAAAATCAGCTCAAATTGTGAGAAAACTGCTTTGAGGAGAAAACTACTTCATTAAAAAATATTGTGAAGTAAGTTTTACTGATAGAAATCTCAACGCTTAGTTCTGTTTTTCATGGTCCTCTCAGTTATTTTGCTCCTGGTCAGGGAATGTTTCATATTTAATTACCAGCTCCCACCATTGTCAAGTTTTTAAATCTTTAAGTCTCCAAATTATACCAAGAAATTCAGCACGTGTAGTTCGCCACTGTTTAATATTTTTTCCAGAAATGCCTGAAGCTGATGTACGATGTACGTATGATGCACAATACTATAAAAAGATAAAGGTGGAAAGATAAACTAGTAAGGTTTGCTCTTCCTTAGTTTGACTTCCTTGGAGAAACTGAATTTTCTCTTCAGTTTCTGGGTGCTACATGCATCATTATTACTGGAAGCCAGAGCTATCAATCAAACTTTTTTTTCCTTTTTATAGTCTCCTTCACCACCGTATTTGCATGGATTTGGCAAACTGCCCTCAAGCTCCTGAATATTCAAAACGAACGTGGCCATTTATTTTGATTATGATAATTGACAGCTGTTGATACGACTCTTGACATTAATGAATCTGTGGCGCTCACGATGAAACATGAGTACCTTTACGGAGCAGATTACGGGCTCACTGTCCTCACATTATCGGGTTCTGTTTTTTACTTTCCACAACCGAGTGGCTTATTGCTCTCAAAACCAGACTGGGTTTGTTGGAATTTCGGGTGCACATCCAGCTCGTTTCCACCTCACCTTTTTTCACCTCCCTCCGCAGAAACTGCGTCTTTCAAAAGAGGTGGGTGAGATTCGATGGAGAAAGTCTGGCATACTACAACAACGACAAGGTAGGTGTGAGAGAAACACCCACGCTTAACAAACAGTAATTAGACTTGATAGTTGCTAAAGCTCAAAATGACTCGAAAGACGTTGATATTTTCCCTGTAAGGTCACCCGGAGAAGGTCCGCTTCTTCTCTCAGTCGGAGAAGTGTGCGGCTTTTTCCCCACCCCCTCATTTTCATCATCATTAGCTTGGCAGAGTTAGGAATGGGGGCAAGGACGGAGCAGCACGCATGACGGGCCCAGCACTGCCCGCGCCCGCCCAGCCGCACTGCAAAGTACATTGATGCTGGCACCTCACCAGATCTTTAGGAAAAAAAAAAAAAAAACGACAGGGAGGGAAAGTTAGGGCGAGGGAAGACTCATTTCTTATTGCCTCCCTCAGCATTTCCCCCTCCCTCCACTCCTCTTCATTCTCCGTCTGTGTGACAGTCGAGTTTGAGTTTGGCATAGCACTGCCGGTCTCATCGTGAAGGGGGAAGGGGATGGGGGGAGGTGGGGGGGGGTGACAGTGACGGGATGGGATGGGATGGGAATAGTTTACAGCTGCTGGATGCAGATACAAGCAAGATTAAATTCTAGCCTTTTCGGTGCACGCTGCTTTTTAAGGCATTTTCTTTCAACTGAGTTTTGCTGCATGTTTCGAAGAAAAACAGTTGTTGTTTGAGCCACTTCAAAAGGTCGTATCTGTGCTTGCGTAAAAGCCCTTATATCGATAATATTCTAATTAATCCAGTGTCTACACGGTCTTTTAACATTTACTGTGTATTTATATGTCCTGTATTCACAAGTGAGCCTCTGGCCACACATACTGGGCTTTACTTCTGTGTTCTGACTAATGACTTTTTGATGTGTTTTGCAGTAAAAGCAAACACATTTGTTTGCCTGTGTGTTTGTGAGTGCTGGAGCTGTGACCTCACACCCCCTCTCCAAGGGCCAGCTTGTTTTCACTGCAGCAGCGTTGCACAACATCACAATCAATGATGTGGGACCTGTCTGATGCCTGCTCGTTAATCACTTACTAATTATAGCCCTCCGTGCTCTCTGGCTGCTTCTGTGTCTCTTTCTTTTCGCTTGTTTTCTCTTTCCATTACATTTGTTGCCTTATTTATCAGGACGTGTGCTGTCGGCTTAAGGACGTGACCGGCGGGGAGGCTGTGGAGTCAGTACTTCGGCTTAGACGCCACAGTGCCTGCTTTTATGTGTGTGCGCAAACAGGGATTGTCGTTCAGACTTTTAAGCTCCTTCACAGCCAATGTGACTCTGCCCTCTGAGACAGCAGAAAGCTTCATCATGTTTTGGGTGAGCAGAAAGGTTGTGTACAATCTCTTTGGCCATCCCTTTCTTTGTAGAGGCAGCTGGGTTCCTGCACCCTCTGCTCGCTCCCCTCTAAACCACCTCCACAGAGTGAGCATAAACGGGGGGAAAAAGATTGCATCGATATCCGCAATCACTGTTTTTCAGCGTTTCAGAAATTTTAACTGTGCATAAGTACATCTTAGTTTTGTGTAATACAAACTCTTAAGATTTTGCATTCATCTCACATCTTATCTCAGAGGAGTTGTACTGATTACCAGATTATTCCTGTTGGAAGATCTGAAACATGGGGAAAAAATTACTGATCTATTCTAAAAAACAAGAGACGCTTCACTGTGTGCAGGTGCCATTCACCAAAACAATCACATGGCTCCAACTTCAAGCCGCTTCACTAAGTTTGTTTGAAACATTGCACGTTTTAGGTATTTGTATGTATATGATAAGTCAGAGGCTATGCTAACTGCTGGTGTCAGGCTAACATGGTCGTGGTTATCATGTTAGCTTGCATGCTATCATTTGAATATAGCTGGTAATGCTGACTACAGATATATGGTATAGAGATATGTTATAGTTGACACCCTTTTTGATTGAAAAATATCCCATCTTTTTGAGTTTTAAAAAATTCTATATACAGATGGCTTCACACTATTGGGGCTCATGCTAGCAAACTCTACAGAGATACAGCTGGTGGGTGGACAGATGGTTTCAGTGGGATAAAGAGTCCAAAGTGTTGTTACATCATCATTACAATCATATCTTTGTGAGAATTGTCTATAATTCTAAATCAGTTGGGACCGGATTTTTTGCCATGAGCCCTAAACTTTGTCTCAGACTCTTAGACAAAGCTTATGCGTGTAATATTGATCTATCTGTTCACAAAACCGAAAATGCCTGTACACTGAAACATTCCCATGCTTGTCCTGTTTCTCCAACTTTAAACACCCCCCCCCCAAAGAAAAACTCCTCTGTAGTTTGAAATCCTCTGGGATCTGTCTGCTCCAGACAGATCTAATCGCACTTAATCGTAGTCACAGCTTGAAGGTCTCTGGCCGCGGTGATGCCATCATAGGGGTAGCGGCGATGGCGTGGGAGAGAAGCGAGATCCTCAGTCCCACTTCTCCCTCCCTGCAGCCTTTTTCTCCAGTCTGTCTGATCAATCAATCCTTTCGCCTGATTTCATCAACGCCGGGATTGACTTTGGAGAGAGCCTTGGGTCTGAGACGGAGTCCTCAGGGTCCCCGTGTGGTGTCATGAGTGTATGTGTTCGGGAAAAACTCGGCTTAAGGGTAGTGAGCGGATGAAGGAATGAGGGGATAGGGAGAAGGGATAAGCCTGGACAGGAGGCCAAAGGGGAGATGGAGTTTTGGGATCAGGGATCAGTTTCTCAGAGTCAGTCCGGTCCAGTTGTGTTTCTGCTTGATGCTGAAAAGCTGCCTTAACAAGCCTGAAAGCTCCTCTACTTACTCAACATCACAAAGATCTACCCGAAACGCCGGCGTTGATGGTTTCTCAGACCCGCCGACTGTTCAGTGTCATTCTGATCTCCAGAAGTCTATAAAAATGGGACAGCTTTGTAAGAGTTAAGCCTCACACATTGCACAAAGTGTTAATATGCAGACCGAGGCTGCTCGGATTCACATCGGGGTCATGAATCGATGCAATTATAGGAGTGTCACAAGAGGAACAAGAAAGTATCATTGGAGATTCAAAGTAGTATATATAGAACATCATGAAATAATTTGTAATTAGATAAATAAGAATGTGAGAAAGGGAAATCGGAAAGTCTGAAGCTATTTGGGAAATTATAAAGAGCAATAATTAGGTAATTAAAAGCTTAAAAATAAGTGCATGACACCAAAAGCAGATGTACAGGACGAGTCAAAAGTCAAAGGAAAACTATACATTAGGTCATGTCTGGAACATGGCTGCCATCTTGAAAACCAACATATTGGATTGATGGTATGTATTTCCAATAGGAATAAGGGCATGTAGCATATCAACAAAGACCGGAATTGTCTAAGAAAACAACTGCTACAATCAGACTGCTTGATGCGTTCAGGACCAGGGACAGCACGCTGGACATCTCTGTGCATCATGGGCAACGTTCCCAGAAAGGCCCCCGATTCCCGTTTGTAGGAAAACAAAAGAAATATCCAAAAACAAATCAGTTCTGTAGTTATTTTTGCAGGTGTCTGTATCCTTGTATAGTCTTCTTTATTTCTCCCATTTAGCATAGTTTCCCACTGATTCATCCCCAATATGTTTTCTCATTTTTTTATTTAATGACTGTCCAATCTTAAATGTATATATCTTTGTCCCTGTTTTAGGAGAAAAATCACACGATAGCGTTACAGCTGTTTCTTAAAACCTATTCAGATACTCGGTCTCTTTCTCAGCGGTGGCCATAAATCAAATCGTACTTGTTGTGAAGGAGGTGGCTGTTTGTGAACTCGCTCCGATGCATCCGATGCATCTTCTGACTTCTGTTTTTCCCAAACATCTCCAGTTTTTATGTCACCTGCCAGTTCCGCGCTTTGGTTTTATGATCTTGTTGTGATTCACGTTCACTTCTCATGCCAGTTTTGTTTTGTCTTAGCAGGCAGCGAGCGCCACAAGCCCGCTGCGCACTTCCCGTCCAGCTCCACACGTCAGATAGAATTAGTAACTCACCAATGCCACTAGGAAAAAAAAAGAGAAGGAAAAAGAAAAAAAGAGATGTTGCTCAGAACTGGGTGTAAGACGGGAACAAAGATGCACATTGATGGACGGGAAAAGAGCTGGGGCTTTTTGTGCGCGTTCAGTTAGCCTGTTGATTTTCAGTTTGACTTCTATTTAAAGAAGGAAAACAATCAATGATTCAGCTTTTAGTATAACAGAAAAAAAACAAGAACCAATTCTCAGCTCAGGCTTGTTTGCTGTGAGATTTGACTGCTTTGTGATTTGACTTTGGACCGGAGCACTTAAGAATAAAACCTGGCCTTTGGGCTGTAATTACTAGACATAAACTATTCGCCTTCAGGCCTTTAGAAAAAGAACCAAAACCTGTATGGGATTCAGGGCTGCAACAGGCATTCGGGTTAGTCGGCACTCTCCTGGAAATGCTCATGACAAATGTTGTGGCTTGAATATCTCTGCCTGAAAGCTGGAACTTTCAAGATTTGTCTCCATATAAAAAAAAACGGCATCAGCATCAGCGTTTCACTAAGGCGTAGTTTCCACCTTCAGCCAGCTGGTGTCCTCAGGCCTCCACTACAAATCCAAGGCTTTTTTTGAAACGCCAGAGCCTCCAACTCCATAATGGCTGCAGAAAAATAAAAAAAAACCCCTCCACCCTTATTTGCCCTCCTCCCTCTTTTTCTCCACACGTTCCCTCCATTATTGTGGGACTTTAGCTCCATTGCTCTGCCTTAATTCGCCTCCCCAAGTTTATCAGGTTGTTTTTTGGGGAAGAAAAGAGACTGGAGCCGTCCATGCGGGAGAAGGCAGCTCCGCTCGCGGAAGAAAGGAGGGACACCACCCCTGCGATGCGACAGACGTTTGCAAAACGTTTGGGAGGGGGGGGAAACGAGGAGAAGGGAGCCGTGAGCGAGGGGTCAGAGGCAGGTGATCGGGGCGTGTGCTGGAGACGGACGGACAGATAGTTGGGCCCACCGCCGCCGTAATCTGCATCTGACCGCTGCCTCTCATCTGCCTTTCAGAATATTTACAGATGCACAACTTGCAATTAAAACCGCTCTCGGCGTCACGACCCCAAAAAACTAGAATTAAAACAATTAATTACCGTTAAAGCCCATACTGGGTTATAATTATCGGCGCGGAGCCAGCGAGATAATTCATCCTCGCACGCGCGCACAGTTTCTCCTCACCTTCCTGTAACTTCTATCTAAAATTAGAGGGGAAAAAGAGCGAGATGCCGGTGTGAAACTCCCGGGGAGAGAAGCACACGAGGCTGCCTGTCGGTAATTAGGTTGAGCCACTTCTTGCCATTGTTAACATCCTGCTTTAATATGAGAAGGACCCCCTTCCTGACCCTCTTAGACGTCTTCATTTCTACACGATGTCTCTCTCATCCACAAGCTTTCTTTGTGTCCTCCTTTTAGATCACCATTTCTTTCTGTTTTTATCTTCTCGGCTGTATCCCCCGCACCCTTTCCCATTTTCTTTCTCTTACTTTTCTCCTTGGCCTTTTCACACGAACCTAATTTCTCTTTTTTTTTTTCCCATTTCACGCTCCTTCCATCCATCCGTCCCTCCCTGGCTCCTGCTCCCGCTCTCCCTAAATGACTGCACCGGCTGGTATATTTTTGGCTGTACGGTTTCTAGAAATAGGCTTTTGTGGACGGCGAGGTCACGGGCTTAATTAAGGATGGCGAGAGGGAGTCAGGAGGTCAGCAGCTTTTGCTTTCTCAGTCCCCCCCCCCTTTGCCTACTCTCTGTCTTTGCTGGAAAATGACCGCGGGACAGGACAGTAAAAAGTAGACAATGCCGCTTGTGAATGGAAATCAACACAAGTCATTTTCTTTTTCTTTTTTTTTGACAACAGAGAATCAAAATTCAGGTCATCATGTCTGAATAGTGACAGAGAGAAAGAAAGAGTCCTGTCTGTTTTTTTTTGCCTACTTTGCAATGATAATGGTATTACAAACATGAATAATGCAATGTCTGCTATGACCTTTTTTCCCTTTTTTAATATCCAAGTGATTTTCACGAAGCTACAGAAGCACAATGTTCTTTTTCTCTATTGAAAGAACATTGCGATTCCTGATCTTCTGAGATTTTTCCAACTTCTTTAAGGGCAGCCCTGTGTTATGCCTGCCACATTGGGTTTTGAATACTGATTTCTCAGCGGAACCATTCTGTGCTTGCCTTCTTTTCTTTAGCAGTGATAATATTAAGGTTTGATTTCTTTTCTTTTCTGTTTGTTTCACACTCAAAATGACCCAGAACTTTAATTGCCATTATCAAGGGAAATTGTAAAGAGGGTCATGAAGCCTCCAGTGCAACGCACTGCTTATTTTTGATGATTCCAGTAGAGCTGGTGGGGGACACAGGAGTAATGAAACAATGCACACACAACCAAATCCCACTTTACCCAATCACTTCCTCTGCTTTTGCTCAAATCCCCCGAACAGTGTGCGTATCTCATTTTAAATATCTCAGAGGTTTGTTTTCAGTCTGTAGATGTGCTTTATCAAGTCTCCTAACACCTAAAATACCACCTTGATGTGTTTTTTTTTTCGTTCTCTGTGCATATTTTGAGTCATTTCATTAATCATCATTAAAAAAAAAGAAAAAAGTCTTCCACATTTTTAGTTTGGAGGCTGAGGTGAGAGAGCATGTTGGAGTTATTCTGACTGTAAAAGCTTGTCAACGGTCTGCTGGGAATAGAGGGTGTGTCAGCACAGGGGGGACAGAACGGGACGGAAATGATCATTTTGCTTGTTTTGTTTGTCCCTCTCGGTTTAGGAGATGTACTCCAAAGGGATGATCCTGGCCAGCGCCGTCAGAAAGGTGCGAGGACTGGGCGACAACAAGTTTGAGGTCGTCACCGCCCTGCGGACCTTCATCTTCCGGGCTGAAAGAGAAGGTACAGCAGCGGCGTCTTTTTCCTCTTTGTCACTCTGACCGTGCGATGCACCAGCTAGCTTTGTTTCTCTCTCTTTCTCTCTTTGCGTCTCCCCCTCCCCGTCTCGGTTAGTCTAGCATAGTTGCCTCACTTTCTAAACGCCTCTTTGGCAATGTTCTATCTTACTTTTGTGTTTTCTTCCCTGCTCTGCCTCTAAGTCTTTTTCTTCTTTCTCCTGCTTCTATTCAGCCTCATCAGAGGTTTTGCACGACTCTGCATTTTGTTTGTAAAGTACCAATGCTCAAAGAAATGATTTTGTACAATTCTCTGTTCATAGTGCATATGGAGAGATCAATACCAGTTTGATGTATGTGCATTACGCACAAAGGAGTTGTGAACAAGTAACTAGCTCGGCCTTCACGGTGCGTGCTGAGCTCTCTCGCAAAATTGCAGCTGTTTGTGTTAGCAGATAGTTAGCCAGCAGCATCTCTAAACATGACTAATTAACTCCTTATATGTCCCATTAAAAGTGTTGTCTGGCGCATTTGTACAATTAAGAAAAGCTGGACTAAGAAAACAACTTACTCAAGGAAACTGCGATAAACTGGTGGGAAAAAGGGCCATTACGCTTGTTTATTTTTGTTTTCAGGTATTGAATGTATACAAGGAAAATTACATAATGGACATCTGTGTGTCTCTGGAGTGGAGATAAAGAGTCAGAGGATAAAATAAGACGTGAGAATGGTGAGGACTTGCTCCTCGCCCTTTGACAGACGAAACCGAGCCGGAGTCGTCTCAGCGCGTCGTCTCTCAGGTGGAGACTTTGTCTTTGTCAGCCTTAATGAGAGAAGAAGGGGACGCTCTCCGCTCCGCCCTCCCCGCCATCAGCCCCCCGCCGGCCTTGATGGCGGTCTATTAGGCGGCTCGGGTCACACAGCTCATTGTCTAATCAGAGGTGTGAGCGTCGGGTCAGACATCGTTCGTCCTCTGATTCTCATGAACGAGAGGTAGGGGACATTGAAGTCTGCATGATGATGACACCGAGGACCTCTGAATCACTGCGCGGCGCAGTCGACTATCACGAGGAGATTGATCTGAAAGATCCTAATTCTAGGGGGAGCTCTGGGCATTTTATTGACGTATTGATATCTACTGGGTCAAGAAAAGAGGCATCGATACTCTGCTCGCTCGTGATTGGTATCGATTGACATCGATTGGCACGTAACAAGCTCAAAGATGAACACTAAAGCTGTTGACCTCCATGTGTGCATCGTGATGAAAACGCCATTTTTTATCAGTAAACTGGTGAAGGGAACGTTAAGTTTCTTCGCATAAAGAAGCATAACGGCACAAAATTAAAAAAGCACAACGAACCCTGTTGTATTTATCAGTGATTCTGAGTGTGATCAAGCTACAGGGATCCATATTTTGGTGTTTATAGTAAGCGGATTAGATTGATTTCCACATCTCTCGGCGGTTCCCTTTTGCTCCACTGAGCATTTCAGCAATGTCCAGCTCAATGTTTCCATTTATTTTAAGTATTAGCTGTCATAGCGGACAACGCTGAGAGGTTTGCTGATTCGGCAGAATGTCTGGCTGCACGCCGGGCCTCTAAACGCTCTGCAAAAAAAAAGCTTATTTCTGTGAAATATGCTGAGAAACACTAGAGCGAGCACCAGGGCAGATTGGGAGCTCTCCGGTTTCACTGAGCTCGAGGTGTTGGCCGTTATCACGTTAGCAACTCTAAAGACCAGCTCCGGCACTCGCCGGTAAAGGTGCTGCGCTGGTGCGCACAGCTGTTCTCATCTCGTCGACCTTATTCTTTACATAGAGTTCAATGGAAACCAAAGACTGAAGGGCCAACCTTTGCTCTTTGTCCAGAGTGACAGCTGCCCCCCCTTTGAGAGAAAAGGTTAGCAGTAACAGAATGTCTTTAAGCTTTTCTCAGGGAGAACACAGCTGGGAGGCTACAGTTAAGTATCTGGTGTCTGCTGACTGGGCTGCTTTTTGGCTATAATTTAAGAAATACTTTGAGGCAAAATATTTGCCTCATTGGGAAATGGGTGGAATTGATGCACAGGATCTATGAGGAAGGGGGGTATAAGAGTGAATAGCGATGTAAAGGCTAACTGGCATGATGCACAATGCAAAAACAACCCTTCCCAGGAAACATTTCTCAGCCCAAAAAAAAAAAATCTTTCCAGAGTTGGTTGTCAGACTAAAAAAAAAAAGTTATTTCCAGATTCCTGTGGACATAAATGGTTAAAAAAATGCAGTATTACATATTTTGTGCATAGTGCTTCACACAATCCTCTTTATACAAGCCATGCAGTTTTTTTTATAATTAGCAATGCTGTTCTGTCCTTTATTAACTAATGATGGACAGATCGGCTGTTACAGTAACCGATGCATGCAAAAAATAATAAAAAAATCCCTGTATTTTTTGTCTAGAATAAGAGCTGCTTTCTTATGCAGTGTTTCCCAGTCTGCGGCTCCTGTGTGGCAAACAGTCGCATTGATTCTTCTTTTCGTGGAATTATTCATCGCTGCCTGCTCATTAATAGCCATGCAACTAACATCTTGTCCTTCAGACTTTTTTTTTTCTTCTTTCCCCCACCACCAGCGATGCTCCCCTTGTCGATTCGCTGCGTCGATGGGCGCCGGCCTCTTTTTGCCGGTTCGCGTGTCACGGGTCTCCGGCCGCTTCGTTTGTCTCGTGGTCCGCTCTGCGTTTGTCATCTGTCCCGCCAGGGAAAAGTCGGAACCGTTTGAGGCGGAGGGAACCCACGGGATGCCTCGGCGGGTGCCTGTCGGGAGAAAGGGGCGGAGAGGCGGAATGGTGAGGGAGCGAGAGGAGGAGAAAAACTTGGCCTCATCACCTCATGCATCTTTAAACAGGACCACTCGCCTTGTGCTGGAGACTCATCAATCTTTGGGGGGAAGCACACGAGATAGAGGGAGGCATGAGGAGACAGCGGGGAAAGAGGAGGAGTGGGTTAGTGAAGTGGAGGCAAGGAGCTGCTGGGCCGATGCAGCCGAGGTGAGAAGGGGGCCAGAATTGATGGACTGACGGTTGGAGGAGTCTGGGAGAGAGTTAAAGGCATTCAAGAGGGGTAAAAGAAGAAGGGACAGGAGCGACGAGAGGAGGAGGGGATTAAGCCGGGGAATAACAAGAGTGAATAAATCCAGAGAGGCAGACACGCAATCTCTGTGTGAAAAAGCAACAGAGAGGTAAAGGCAGCGACGAGGAGGAGAGATGAAAAGGGCAGAGTGAAGATAGGGAGGAGGAGGAGGGAGAAGTGAGTGAATAATTGAAGGCCACCGGAGAGAGTGTGCACACAGCTGTCGGCTGATTCCCCACTTGGTCCGCAGGTGGCCTCTTCCCTCAGGTACTGTCAGCTTGAGAGGGTGGAAGATGGGAGGAGGAAGGAAGGGAAGGAGGCAGAAGAAAGCAGGGAGAGAATGATGAAAAACAGACAGGACGTAGGGGGAAAGTGCCGGTGAGTTGAGAAGAGGCTGCAGACAAACATCCGACAAGGCAGAGGATGAGATTTATTGTGTAAAGGGAAAAAAAAATGGATGATTTGTATTCTGATGCTTTGGCATTTGTTTTTCCACATGTCTGCTTGTAACATGTGTTAGTTTTGTTGGCGATGACAAGGAAGCGGGTGAGGGAGTTGTAGAGAATGAGTGAGTAAGAAGCAACACAATGGTTGGTGGTTGGAGGCTGGCCAGAGATGGAACGGATGCAGAATGATAAACTGTGTAGCTAGCTACACGGTGGGGGAGTAAAAGTTGAAAAAATGATGTAGATTTCTGTGTGTCAAAAACAGACATCGGCCATGGCATGAACAAATGACTCTTAGCTGGTGGGAAATATGAAACAAACCGTTGGCGTTTGCATCAGAAACATCACGTTTGTAGACATGAAATCACTTTTCAGCTAAAGAACCCTTTTCTTTCCTTTGAGACATGGTGGTGAGAGTATGATGGTTGGGCCTCATTGACATTCAGGTAATTCTGATATTCATTTTTCTTATATTCTCTGTAACTACTTAAAAAACGTGTCAGAAGTCAGAAGATGTTTCGATGAGGGAAAGATTCAGAAAGAAAACTCTAAAAGGGTCAGTTAATTTTAGAAATGCCGCCCTTTTGTGTAATCCCACAGTACACTTGCAAATCCTGTTTACTTTTTTTATTGGTCTGAAACTGTTTGTATGTAGATTTGAGTCAGCTTTGGGCTTTCTTTAACAAAAGGACGTATTCTAAAAGAAGTCGGAGACACGAGGGCATCCTGGATGCTTATTCTACTCCCACTGAACCTGTTTATATATTTGTATCCTCTTAATGCATGTAAGTGCAAATTCATCATCCACTGACATGCTTCACACGACAGCTGCTGAAGGAACTATCACTTCCCAGCAGGTTTATGAGCTAACATCTCTCAGGTAAACTGATAAACTGCCGTCAAGCGGCTTCGGCGCTAAATACCCCGATATCTTTCAATCAGTTTTTGGGCGAAATGATTTGAAATTGGAAAAACAAAGAAAATTGGCCGCTATCCGTCAGCTTCGTGTACCTCATTTCCCATTATTTTATTGTCACTGATGGAGACCGTGGGCGGCTTCTCAGATCGCCTCTGAGCGCCGAGTGGACCGAGCTCTGATTACATCCACTTTCAGAGAGGATTATCTGCCTCTCACTGCGTAAAGTGGACTCATCTTTTGGATGGATGCTCGTACGTACGTATATATATATTGTAATAAGGCGATGAAGCCGGATGGCTTTTGGATTTTACTGGCGGAGGGCAGGGGACATTATTTTTATATGCATGTGGAGGTATGGGCGTGTTTGCGCAGCCAGTTAAAAAGGATCACTTTGGCGAGCGATGATGGAGGATCATGTGTCAGACCGAAGGGAAAACAAGCACTCAAGCTTATGCAAATTGCATTCAGGCACACAAATCAGGGCGCACATATGCAGACGTATGGGCACGCGGGCGGTTTCTTTCAGACCTTCCACCTGAGCTCAGACTGACAGCCGGGTTTAAGAGGAGGGAGAAAAAGACGGAGGCCTTGAATAAATGAATAACCAAATAAGTGAATGAAAGATGGATAATGGACCCGAGAAAGCAGGGTGGGGTCGTGAAAAGTAAAGAGAAGTGATGTAAAGAGAAGTCAATAATTAATCACGCCGTTCATTATTGATGCCATCACTTTGTGCATTCTGAAGAAACGGGGGGTGGAGGGGGGGGGGGGGGGGGGGGGGGGGAGGGGGGGTTGACGGGAGATAAGCCCAGGTACAGGAAGCAGAGGCTCTCTGGTGAGTTACGTGTGGAGGGGAACATGCGGAGACGGGGAACTTTCTCCCAGAGGTGGGGACGAGTTTGCATGCAAAGTAGAGAAGGAGACATGTCCGCAAAGGCTGCAGGAGGGTCAAAAGGTTGCCGTCAAGACGATAATTATGGTCCATCTAAGAACTGTGACAGGCTGACGGGGACTAAAAGGAGATTGACAGGTCACAGAGTCCGGCCCTCCTCCTCTGTCACTTCAGGGTGTGTGGAGGAAACACTCAGCCGCTCCTGCCCGAGAGACCGAAGCAGTCAGAGTGATTAAGCAAAGTTAGTTCAGTCCAAAATCGATACATTTTATCTAATTGATTTTATATATATATGAACCAATTTATTATGTGTGCATTTTCCACGCCTGGGTCTTTTAGGCTGTGGAGTTTCACTTCTAATCAGCAGCGAATATTCAAAGCTTTGCTTTAGTTTGAACCACAATGTGCCTTTGAATTTAAAAGTCATTAACTCATTGACTGCCATCCATTTTCAGAACAGAGAGTCGCTCACTGCCAGTTTTTTGAGCATTTTGACTGATTTTTCAACAGCCACAGAATAGTTTGTGCTATGACTATGTAAACACCGAACACACCAAAAGAAAGAGTAGACTCTCTTCTTTCATCAGGAAAAAAAAATTGTTTCTACCTTATTCCGTTCTTCTTCGACGTGCGTCTCACCTGCGCCATTTCTCTCATAGCGAACCATTGCGTTTGTTTTTATTTGCCTACAATCTATGCTAATCTCCCATCAAAAGTGGCACAGCTACCTAGAGGGTAAAACTGTTAGTACATACTCTGTGTGGAAGCCGATATTTACGGAAAAACTTTCGCCAATCGTTCCCCAAGCCACTCGCATTGAAAAACATAAAAGACGTCTATAGACGTCTTTGGCAGTCAGCGGTTGGATTTGAATTGACGTCTATAGACGTCTTTGGCAGCGAATGAGTTAATAAAAAAAAGGACTTATACTGGGGTAAAAAACAGCTGTTTTTATAACAAAAAGAGACAAAGTTTCCCATTTATTTAAAATGTTCTTGTCCAACGAAAATGCTGAGAGAGAGCTTTAAATTGCTCTCTGGTAAGTGACTTGTTAATGCCACTTGTAGATCGGCTGCATCGTGCTTAAGCAAAAGGGGCGAGCCTCCACTTTATCTCACAGGAAAAAAAAAATGGAAATCAAGAGCTAATTCAGCCTGATACGGTCTAAACAGATAAAGATGCTGATGAGCCTGTGAGGATGTGGAACGGTTTGAGGGGGCTGAAAATGGTCGACGCATAAAGCCCCCTTCTTGCTTTGTGTTCACAAAATGGTTTCCAACAGGCGTTGAAAATACTCGTTATTATGCTTCTTTTCTTGGCTTTTCCTTCGATGGGGAAAACGGCGAAGTTGCAGTGGCAGCTATGACTGATGCTAACCCAAAATGATTCAGGGAATAGAGAGCATTACAGGAAGCAGGAGATGGAAGTTGTATTTACTCCCAGAGGCGTATGCAGGTGATCTATCACAGCTGAGGGGAGACCGGCAGAATATGACTGCTTGCTGTTTTAAATGATATTTGTCATTCAGACAATAAGATGGCACTGAGTCTTTTTTTTTTTTTTTTTTTCCTTTTACCAGTACGGGATATTCTCTTTATCTCTGTCCGCTTTATGGCACCTGCAGGCAAACGCTGTGTCCCTGCAAGCTCAAGGCTTTCTGTACTATTGATAAGCAGCTGGAGGAAAGTAAAAAGACACGTTCTTCTGTCAAGGGGATCAATAAACTATGACAAAAACCTTTAATCTCTTCATTCTCAAACTGAGGCACCTAAACAACCTAAGGGACAGGGACACGGTGAGCATGATAATGGACAGCTAGCTGGAACCGCCGAGAGGTCGCACATACTTAGTAAACAAAACATCAGACCACTGATATATTTTGCTCAAATGTGTGGCAATCCAAAAAAACCTGACCTGTGACCACAGAAATGGAGAGTCACTTTTTGCATTGCGAATGAGTGTCTTCTATCCTGCCGTAGTCTTTTTGCGTTGGGAGAGAAAGTTGACAGACGTGCACACTTTGAAAGAAAAGTGCGTCTTCTTTTCAAAAACCTTGGATTTTTAGAATTCCCCTTACAAGGGACTGAAATAAAATAAAAAAGCGCTTTCATGACTTTGCCCCATTTTGCAGGACCTTCCTGACTGATGACGGAGAATCACACCAGTTTGCGGATTCTCGTTTGATTTAGCTTCCCTGGCTGGTGTTCAGCAGTGGCCACAGTGGGATTTGCTTTGGACGTGTGATGTTTATGTCTTTGGGTCTGCGCGTGTCTGTGTGTTTGCCTTCCTTTTGGTGATTCTTGTGTTTCCAGTTTCGCAGGCTTTGATAGCGCAGTGTTTCGGGCGGTCGGGGAATGGGCTTTACAGCGTCGGCTTCGTGTCCTCTTTTAAGTCTGTTTGAAAAGTTGTGGAGGAAGATGTCTGACAGGCCTTTGGAGCGCACATTGTTTGAATGTAAACCCTGTGTGGAACAGATGCGTTGCACCATGCTGGGGCCATTAAGCCGGGCTGTAATCCAGAGGGATTTACAGTAAGGTAGGGATTCTGTGTCCTGCCCAAGGACAAACAGTTTAAGCAGACACCAAACATGTCAGATGTGCCAGTTGTAAAACAACTGACAGTTTGCTAAACCCCTCCTTCAATCACTGATTGTCCAATAATACTGTTGCTTGGCAACCAATACTTTCTGATGCACATCGGTGTTTGTGTTTGTCTGAATGTGTGTCCAACAATTTTAGGATGATGGTGTATTTATAAGCCCTCCGACCCTTCTGTAGTGTTCTGTAGTAAAGCTACCAACCTGGGGTAATCAATGCTAACATGCTAACATTTAGCATCTAATTGAATCCAGCATAGCTACAGACTCACACTCATTAGCTCAAAAAAGTCAGGAACACACAGTTCAGAGCTGCAAAAACCAACTCAACAGTGTTTATTGTTGCTAGTAAGGCTTCAATATGTGCTGACTCAGCCATAAGCTGGAAGCGTTGAGACGCCCTGAAGACAACAACAACTTAACGCATAAATATTGCAGATGAGCTGCGGCGGGTCTGCCAGCAGCACGTTGAGAGGTTTAAATCAACTAATTAGTCTGCGGGAGAAGGTAGAAACAGGGCAGAGGAAGAGCTGCCATAAGGGTCTTTGAATTCTAGTCATGACAAAAACATAGTTTAGGTGAATAGTGTGTGCAGGTCACTGGAGGTGACACCAATGTGTCAAGTTGCAAGTCAACATGCGCTCTTTTATGCTTAATGTCAGGATTGATAAAAGTTTTCTTTATGGAAAAAATAGCTTAGCCAAAACAAAATACCGAACTGTCTTTGTTTTTAAAAATGACATTCACATTGCAGGATTTTATTTTTGGCCTCTGTACGCATCTTCAATATATCGTCTGAGCCTTATGGGGGAAGGAAAATGCATCCTACTGACCCTCCTACATGGAACTGCCACATCCTAAAGAGTGGAAGCTCTGGATGTGCTGCAAGTGTCCTTAAGTCGTAGCTTGAAAAGGGTAAGCGATTAGGTTTGGGTTAGCCTGGCTTGGAAAGGCATGTGGGAAAGAAGCTAGAGTGCTACTTTCCACTTTCTGTCTCTGTCTTTTAGCAATTCGGTTGTTCAAATGCCAGATAGAAAACCTGCCTTCTACTTCACTCTCTACCTCACTGGAACACATGGCTCACACGGGGGACAAGCTGATTAGTGCCCTGATGGATTGACCAATTGCATCATTCCCGTTCATTATAGAGCCCTATAATGTACCTACGTTCCAGTTTTTGGTTTTCATACTTGAGAGCCTTTAGCCTTCATCGAAAAATGTGATAGCCACATTAAAAAAAAAAGTATTTATCAAACTTTACCCTGTTTACTGTACATTAAGAGTTAACCTTTAGTTGTCTAGCTACCGTAAAACTTTGAATTGAAATCAATCTCACAATAAAGTCATAATAAATCAATCAAAAGGCTGGTACTTTTTGATATGTAATAATAATTTTTTACTAAAGTTGTGTCCCCCAAAACAGTTTCAAATCTTGAGCAGATTAAAAAAGTCTAAAAAAGAGATGGTGTGCCTCAGATGTTAGCATGTGAACTTGTCTTGAAACATTTGTATTTGATTAAATTACTAACGTAAATGAATTGATTGAAAAATACAAAACATACAATATATACAATACCTTTTTTTTGTTACAGTCAGATTGACAGTATGTTCACTAAAGAAAAATTCAAGTCTCGTTGTTGCGTGTCTGTGGAGCTTATAACGGGGGTAAATCTTTGGGTCTCTGAACCGACGGCAAAACTAAACCGATATGTGGCGCCACACCCCTTGAATATCATGGTAAGCTTTTCTTTTGAAACATTCCACACATTGCAGCGGCTCCCTGTTGTTTTCCAGCTTGGGGAAGATCAGTGGATTCACACAGAGGTGGCTGCTGTTCGTCTGAAGCTGCGTTCGGCTCAGTCTTTTGTTTTAATGACGCATTAGGCTGAAATTGCTCTAAACACATTTTGCTGGAGGCCTCCAAATGCACATGTGTCTTTAGTTTTGGCACTTTTTAGCTTTGTGGGGTTTTTCCTCTCCAAGGGCTAAGTTAATTTACAGCAATCACGCCTCATACTGCTTTTCAATTACTCTTCTTTTAGACTTTAATATTCAGTATAAGAAGTCAGTGGCCCTGTAGCAGCCACAAAACCAAAGTGACTCCCAGAAGAGACGAAATAATGATGACTAATCTCATCGATTCAAAGACTTTAGGATGCCCTGATCCGACTTTTTTTTTTGGCTCCGTTTGGCTTTTCTTTACTCCTTTTTCTCCCCTAACGTCTTGCATGCTCTCTTTCACGCAGTGGCTCTTGTTTCCTTATCAACCATCTGCCTCTTTCTCTCTCTGTGTCTGTTTCTCGCTCGTGTACGCGTCCACAGGGGAGCGCCAGGAGTGGATGGAAGCTCTACAGACGGCCACGCGCCCCCCCGCCTGCGGCTCCCAGAAGCGCGCCGACAGCCTCTCCCGCGTCTCCCCCACAAACAAGCGGGGCACGCTGGAGCTCCGCGGCTACAAAGGCAGAGTGCTGGTGTCCCTCGTGGGGAGTAAAGTCAGGCTCTGCAAAACAGAACAGGTACTCCCGGCGCCACGGGGACCTCCCCTACGCGGAGTGACAGCTTCGCGTTTTTAAAAGAAGGAATATAATAAGCCCTACTTGAAGCCGAGGTGGGAGAAATGGAGACGTTCCTGAAAGTGGAATGTTAAAAAAAAAAAAAAGTAAATGTACGTGCGATAAAACGCTTCAGGCTACACAAAGACGTAGAGTGCTTGGAGTACAAGGACATACTAACAGACAGGCAGGCATTTCGGATTCTTGGCATCCCTCGGTTTGCTGATGCCCTCACACACCCAAGGCTGAGAGTCCAGTTAGATCTCCGGAAGGTTCCCATCTGAACGTCCAGAAAGTATAACAATCTAACCAAGCATCCAAAGCACTGGTCTATTTTTTACTGTAACGGAAAGAGATCAGAGTTTAGTTCAACGTTGAGTTCTATAGAGCGCACAGCTCCATTATTCCCATACTGCCGAACCAGTGTGAATCATGTAGATAAAGGTAAGGACAGGAGAGGGAATGCTAGCAGCCTGCAGCGGCGTGCTCCACTATATGGTTTTTCTACCATGACAATCTCGATACGAGCCTGTAAACCAGTAGAAAATAAGATTTCTGTGGTGTACATTTTTGAAAAGCTGCAGGCAAACACCACAGCTTAGTCGGATGTTTTTCTTATTCGTTTTTACAATTTTTTTTTTTTGTCCAAACGCCTTCCCTCAGTCTAATTTTTCAGCAAGGTCAAGGGAAATGCTTGATTTTAGTAGCCATCCGATCAAACGATGACTCAATACCACAGTGACCAGGTGAGATTCCAATCCACAGCCTTTTTGAACCACTTTGAGAAATCCTGGATCAGGTTAGAAAATATTTCTAATGTGAATCTTAAAGAAGCCAAGGCATTTCTCCACATGGCTAAAGAAATTACGGCCACATTTCTCACCTTTTTATTGATTATTGAATGTTTTTTTACAAACTTTTATTATTGTATGAATTGATTTTTTTCCTGTCTGGCAGACCTTGTTCGAGCCAAAACAGAATTGCACAAAATCCATTTTTTACTTTTTCTGGAGAGTTTTGGGAGATCTGACTTCCTTATCTATTTATTTTGTAAGATGCAAATTGAGATAATTTACAGGAATATAAATGCAGAGCTTGCTTTTTAGACTTTTGCATTAAGTTATCACCGTTTGCAGCTAAAGCTGTCTGGAGTTCTTTAGGTGTTGGACACATTTTGACACATTTGGGAAGCCCTTATAGAAAAACCCCATAGACGCGAAACTCCAGCGTCGAAACAGCGGAATGTTTCATTATATGATTAATGGAAAATTGATTTTAAATGGAGAAAATGGGGAGCAGGGCTTATGTAACGCCTCCTGAATTTCAGTAGGTTAGGAATTTGAACATCTGTCCGTCTGCAGGTGGGTGCTGTTGCTGGCTGTTTTTTTGGTGGTCGGCAGCTGAAAGCCAGGCTTGTCTCGATGCACCTGCAGTTCCAGCAGCCTCAATGTGAGCAGAAAGAAACAGACAGGTGTCCCCTTGTTATGGGGCTGAATGCTATTAGTATGCAAGGATCCTTCCGACTGCAGGGCCCGGACCAATCGCATCTTTATGCAAATGCCTCACGCAGAGCAGCAGGGCAGGGGGAAAGAAGTGGCAAGCGGTATGCAAATAAACGAGTTCGGCAGATGGAAAAGAAGTTGACAGCTCTCAAAGATGTCAAACTCTGTCAGTGTCCAGAACACTTTGCAGATGAGAGTAACATTTTTGTCAGGAGAGCGAGAGATTTGGTGCGAGGTACGTGATCAGGATAGTTTATTTTCGGTGAAAAATAATTCCCCCACAATAAATAAACAATCGAGGAAGAGGAAAAAAAAGTTTTTTAGATGTGCTTTGTTTTGTGTTGAGGTTTTATTGCGGCCTCTGATGCTCTGCTGTGCTGACGGGGCTTTTATTAACAAAAGCACTATTCCTCTATGTCTGATGTGTATTTGATCACTGGAAGGATAAAACACTCGATTTGGCAAAATTTGGGATGAAAGCACATTAATGGACAAACAGCTCATGGCAGACGCAAAGTAAACAGATCAACATAAATCAGTAAAGCTATCTGATTGTGTGTATTAACATTTACTCTTTCAGATCATCTCAAAAATATAAAAAGGAAGGAAAGCCACAGATAAGATTTTGTTGTAAGTCACAAGAGTTACTAAATACATGATAAATAGTGGAATCTTCTGTTGGGTTGAGCCTAAACCCATGGGGCTTAGCAGTTGTCCTCTCTCTGCTCTCGCTCATCTCCGGTGTTTGTGATAACATGACAGGCTGGAGCCTCATGAAGAGGTTCTCCAACTTTGTGCATCTGCCAAACGAAGCTAAACAGATTTTCGAAAAGATTTTCACCGAGTTAGTTGAACGGAACGTGTGGGCTAGCTCTCTGGGAACATTTCTGTTCGTCTTTTGAAGCACAAGGTAGTGCATTCAAGTCTTTAAATGCCAGTTAAATAAAAGTTTTCACACAATTTTGTCTTAAATACACAGTAGATCTAGCAAGTGTACCCTTTTGACATTAGAATTACATAAACACTCAGCTGAAAGCTGCAGAAGCTCCTAAAAATGCTCGTAATAACCTTCTGGTTAGATAAATCTGTGATGCCGAACTGCTCCAATTGACCTTTGATCCGGCAGATGAGCAAATGTTGCACTTACAGCAACAGATCCCTGAGCAGTTCCACCTCTCACATTCTTTCAGTGTTTTTTTCCTCAACTGACCTTTGGTCTGTGGTTGTATCATTTAAAGTGTGTGAGAATTCTCTTGTCTCTGCAATTTCTCTGTTTCTGAAACCTTTTTTCTCAAAAGAAAAACTAAAGACGAACAAAAAGAAAATGACATATTCCTGCAAGTTATGGGTGAGGGTTGTCTTTTAGGGTATGTCCAGACCGGGGACGCCATCTTGAAAGCCAACATATTGGATCATGGGCAAGTTTTTCCACAGGGAAGGAGGTCATGGAGCATTTTTAAAAAAGAGAATTGTCTCAGAAAGTAATTGCCGCAACTAGATTTGAAATATTTTGTGATGTTCTGATGTTATCAACACAGAAAGTTGCTACAACAGCTGGGTAAGTTACCTGTTGTGCACATCTGTTTGATGTGTTCAGCACCATGGAGAGCACACATTTTTGCTTCAAACAGCCTCTTTTCTTCTTTGCCCCCTTTGACCCCAATAGATAAAAAAATAAAAGGATCACATTTTTCAAGTCAATTAAAAAAATCTGGGAAATAAATAGTAACTACGAAATAATAAGGGCAATAATAATGGAACCAAATCTGTTTAAAATTGGAACACAAAGTCGTGACATTATTCCACATTTTTTAATTCAAAGAAAATGATTTTTGAAAAATATAAGGAAATAGTATTTTTCCTCCGAGGCTTTTCCATCAAGCAACAGTAACCTTTTTAAACTTTTTCTGCCTTCATCTCTTCTACCTTTGACCTTGTGTGCTTAATACTTTGTTTTCCGAATAACTGAACTTTGTTCAGAGCTTTTGGAACCGTGAAAATCTGCAATAATAACTCTTTATCGTGGTATGGTTCTTATCTGGAAAGTAACCCCAAAGCTATGGAATATTGTTAGAAAACTCCTTTAAAGTTATATAAATCAAATTCAAAACATCTTGTATAATAACTTTCCCATGACTGAAACTGAGCGGTCTACATTACAGCCATTCATTTATGTTTTTTTCTTTTTTGATGCGGTAAGCAAAAATCTGTAAATAAGTCGAGATCATTTGATATTGTGATCGTGTGACAGTGAATCCAAGCGCCCCAAACTCGGCTATTAAGGTACTATTTAAGGTATTTTCAGCATTCAGGGCAGAGTTCGGAGGGAGAAAATTAGAATACCAAAGTGTGAAAACATGAAATCCCTCTCGGAGAAAAGAGGTGTTTTTATCCCTTGCTTGGAGTCTTTATTCACTTTGTATGCTTGTTGACATTACTGGGTCAGTATCCACATCTGATTTAGCCTTTATTAATTTGATAAGGCTCATTGTTGAATAGTTGAATAGAAGTATCCTTTACAAATGTCTCATCCCCTTAAACCTCGGTAGTTGAAGCTGGAGGTGTCAGATTTGATATCAAGTCTTTCAGTATTTTGTGTATTTAGTGTCATTTCAGAGGGGTGAGTGTTACAACGGTATTAAGCAGTCTTTGGAAGTAAATCAGCCATCTTTTTCAAGTGGGTGTTGGTGAGGCTATTTCAGCAGTACTTTTTTTTTCTGGGAGCTCAGAGACTCAGACTTTTCTGCCGGAATGGAAAAGCAAATAGAAACAAACAAAATGGAAGCCCGTAATTACCTTCCTGTGCATCGTTGTGTGCCGAAAATAGATTGCCACAGATTAACACGCTCCTTTTTCGATAAGGTGAGCTTAATCTCCAATTTATCTGTGGAATAAAGAAGAAAATAGCTTTTTCTCTTACTCATAGTTCCTCCGGAGTCTGTCTTATTTGATGTTAGGCCAATTAAACCCTGATGGTCCCCGCTTGTTTACAGCTCCTCTGTTCTGTTTCCACTCGTGTCCCACGAGCAGGAAGAGATTGAAAGATACCCCACAGCAGTGATACTATTACCTCACTCATATTTGTGTGCATACTTGCATTCAACTCATTTTCCATCCCTCCTCGGCTCTCAATTCGTTCTGCTCGCTCTTGCAGTTTTGTTGTTTGCCTTTCATTATTTTCTTCATTAGCGCGAACAAACATCTTTGTTCGAATTCTCTTTTGGATATCCCTCCATGTCAGCACATTTCCACTTCCTTGATCTGAGACAGCGGGAGAAAGCGAGGGAAAGGAGGGGGGAGAGCAAATTAATTGTATTATTTCAGCTTACAAGCTAAATCGCCGCGGCGGCAGGCTGAGCGTTCCGCAGGACGGGAAGGGAGAGACGAGAGACGGGAACAAAGAGATAAATGAAGTGCAGGGACGAGCACGAGCCGAAAAATGATCATCGGTTATTTGTAAGAAAAGGAGAGAGTGATGGAGGGCAGGAGCGCAGAGACGCAGGCAGGCCGTCGTCCCGTTCGAGTTCAGCGGAGTGGAGTATTTAATCTAACATGATGAACGAGCCGTTGGAAACATCATCCTCACGGCTCCTCCCTCCCCCCCCCCCCCCCCAAACCCCCCGTTCTCATGGACCATAAGCCCTGTGATGGAGCTGTGTTTAAGGCCGTTTAAACACCAAGGTAAAGAAAGTCACACGGCGTCAGGAAGTGCATCGCGCTCGTTCACCTTTACTCCGCTCTGCGCAAATTGCCACCAGCAGAGCGGCTCGCTTCAGGTTTTTTTATCGTCCCGTACATCACACGCCCAGACGCCCAATGGATGACTAATGGCCTAGTGTGAAACCCTGGAATTGTTATTATTTGAATGGAAATGTCGTCGCATGTCTTTTAGCAATGCGGGTTTGTCAGAAAAGTTGGAAAAAGGTTCAAGAAATCCTATAAGATACGCGTTAAAAAACAAAACAAATGGAACATCCAGATGTTTTATGTCAGCAACGCTCATTCCAAAAAAAGTAACATAGACAGAGTCGTGTTTGCACGAAAAGTTTCTTTTAGATACGCTTATTCATCTTTTTTTGTTTTCAATTTTTTGCTATCAATGTTTCATAGAGGGCATCAAATTCTGTACCGAACATAAAGAGGAACGCCTTCGGGGGGGAGATCAGGGAGTTTTTGGATGCTGTCAAAAGAACACATGTTGGAAAAAGAAGGGAACAAAGCAAAAGCAAGAAGATGTCCAGCAAAAAATGATATTTGTGTTGATGGATGACAAAGATCCCAGACTTTAAGGTGACAGAGGATCATTTCTAATTTTAAGACTCAAAAGAGTGTTATTAAAGTGTTATTACTCCTTGTCCCATTATAGATAGACTTGTTTTTTTGCTTCTCTCAGCTGTCTTTGTCTGTCTCTGGAGTTTGGAGCAAATACTTATTTTACAGTTCAGCTGCGTCTTCAAAGGATTTTTCCTTATTTTGTTTTAAGGTTCTTCTGGGTTAGGGTGAGATGTATTTTACCAGTCAAGTCATACTTTCCCCTATTTTTTCCTGTGCGAGCGCCATTTTTGCCACCTAACCGTTTCCTGTTGTAGCAGGGGTGAGTCATTTTTTTCCACCCCTCACCCCTTCCTTTCCTCATTACTTCCCTCCTTCCGTCCTTCCATACTCCATGCGAATTAACTGGAGAAGGGCAGCAGGCCACTCCACACATTGGGTAGGTAACGAGGGGAACGGGCAGGACGGCCGCTAACACGCAGCTCTCTAATTGGCTGCCTGGGAGGAACAGGGGGAGGGGTCATCTGGCGTAGGTGACCGCCGTGCCCTCTCGGGCTCATGCCCCCCGCGCTGTAGGGGCCTCTCGCCTCTCAGCCAATGTAGAGCGTTGATCCCGTCTGTTTTTTGAATTACAGCCGTCTGTTTCCCGAAGATCCTCGATTGAACCGAAGGGGTTCGCAACAACGAACCCGGAATGAGGTTGCTTTCCACTCTGTCACCCCGCGCTCTCATTATCCCGGCCGTGCATCTCCAAACCCCCCCCGAACGCACCGACTTGAAAGAGCAATAAGTCCACATAGTTATAATTGATAGGATATTGAGGCGAGTTTCTGCTGCCCCGAAGCCCCTCGCATCAAAAGTTTTAGCTCAATTAGGACCTTTCCGTGCACCGTGTTCACTGGGTTTCGCACACATTATCTTTCCTTTGCTCTTCTGTCATCCTCGTCTAAGATCAGAGTGTCTTAATTACCCATAACGCTTCACAGGGTCTGATTGTTGCCCATAATTCGGTGTCACTGTCCCCTCTCAGTATCGCCGCGTAGAAAAAGAGGGGGGAAAGGGCTTAAATAACCGACGCTCCTCTAATTTTTGTGTGAAATAGTGTAATTGGGGCCTTCCGATCGTCAAGCGAAGCTTTTTCGACAGCTACAAATTCGACCATTCCAGTGCTTAAAATATCCGTCCGGAGTTTTTTTTCTGCGCCGTGCAAATATTTGAGGATCGGCCATCTTGTAGTGCAGAAATCCTGCTGCCCCGACACCAATTATGATGAATCCCACCCTCCAAAAAAGAACAAAAATAAAAAAAGAATTGGATCAAATCAACAAAAATGCTGTTTATTTATTTTCTTCCTTGTTTGGTTTAATTACTACAAATGTTTTTTGCTGGTGAGGAGCAGAAAAGGCTCATGATTTATAGCGGGCGCAGGTGTTTAGCGCCCCCCCTTTTCGAGCACGATCCTGGAACAAAAAATAGCGCTTTGTTTGGGCTTTTTGTGCTCAGGCAAACGCTTAACTGACCCCTCACCTGGCTCACCCGCTCCCCGAGGGTCGCTGAGACCTTCTTTAACTCGCTCTTTCTGTGAAAGCTCGCCCGTAATGTCAGGGTGTGCGTCCCTTTGTGCGAGTGTGTCTGATGTTTCGCGTAGATGCGTGGGCGTGGGGGCACTTCCACTGTCTTCCAGTCTATTTTTCCCTTTCCTGGCTCAGAGCTCAACTCTATAGAAAATGCTCTGAACTGCTCTGAGTGGTAGGGGTCAAGTGGAAAAGGCTGGGTGTGTGTGTGTGTGTGTGTGTGTGTGTGTGTGTGTGTGTGTGTGTAGTGCAACGCGGACCTACAGTATAACGTATGAAAACTGTTCCTCAGCATCTAACCCCAATTTCGGAAATGGGCATCAGAAGGCATTGAGCCTGAAAGCTTTGCTTTCCCCTGATGCAGCTTTGGCTTTCACAGAGCTTTTGCCGCCACGCTCAGGAATACACAGTGCATCTTTTAGCAAAACAACACACTCCAGAGCCTCTTTCTCCCTCCCCAGTGTCTCTTTGTAATCCATGCCCGCGTCACACATAGAGAGTTTGTGCGTCATCTGGAGAAAGAAGAAAAGTCAGCGAGTCTTCAGCAGGTCTCTGTAACCCCTCTCAAAAACCGAACACACACACACACACACACACACGCACTTACTATACCCAAATGAGGAAACATAAAGGGTAAAAATGTCCTTTACCTGCAGTATTTGTCAACCCGTTGGAAAAATGGCTCAAATACCGTTAGGCTTCGTGTTCACAGACTATTTGGAGAAGGTGACCGAACCTCGCCACGTTTAGGAATAACTGTGTGGTGTTTTTACCAGTCTCTTGTAATGGTTTCAGGACTCTAAAGCCGGGCTGGCCATTTGTGACGTGGAACTGACCGCAGCCAACATCAGAGAGGTGGACCGCAGAGCCTTCGAGGTCAACACACCCTTCAGAAACTTCTGGTATGTCGGCTCTTCATACGTGTGGGCGCAGGACCTTTGGCCTATGTGTGTTTTTAATTGATCTGTTTTTTTTTACTGTTAAAGCTGCAGCTTTAAAGCTTTTTTTATTTTCCTCTGCTGCAGGATTATCGTCTGAAACTTTTTTGCCACCGTACGCCCTTAATTCTGATACATTGATGTCTCGCATCCACAATCACAGCGACAAAAATAAACAATGCCAATTTTTTTTTTCCATCTGCCACCAGGTGTTTTTAGGTTTTATGGGGGTTGACAGGTTGTGCTTCACAGCCCGTAAAGTTACTTTACTCCAGAGAGCCGAATCCCGTGTCATCGCCTTTTTCCGAATTACAGCTAGAAGGCCAAACCCATCACCTGAGCTATCCAGCACATCGGAAACCCGGAACCGTGTGCTCAGTCGGCCTTTACAACAAGCTCCCGAATAAAGTTCAGCCTTCGTTTTTAGAAATAGTTTGAAGTTACTTTTCTTGGATTTAAGTCCAAAAACCATCCGAACAGGGAGCTACCTCCCCATCCGGACTTGTTTTTTTTCAAAACTTGTTTGTAAAGCTCCTGAAAATGCAGATGACAACGTATCGATCCACCTCCAAACCAGCAGAAGCGCGCGCCTCGCGTCACCCCGTCTCAGATGTAAAATACCGTAGTAATGAGCAGGCTATGTCTCAAAGTTATTACCCTGCCCTAACGAGGCAGGAGAGAGGATCTTTCTCCAAAGTTTACTTTTCCTTCATTCATTAGCACTTTTGTCAATTCTCCCTCGCGAAAAAGCGCCTCACGCATCTCTGAGCCCACGACACGACTCTCACATGCGTTTGTCAGCGCGGGGCGCCGGCTACACGGGGAACACGGCCCCGTACAAAAACCCCAGTAATTATCGACCGGGGCTGCCTTTATGAAGCCTTCTCCCCGGAGGCTTGTGCAGGTATCTCTGCCTCTGTAGGGCGCAAAGCCTTTCAGGTGACTCCTCTCCCCCCGAGGGGGCCCACAATCAATGAGCGCGCTGCTTGTTTGTGCTGTAATGGCCCATTTAGAGGAGAAGCGTGACAGCTGCCTGGAAAAGGAAGCATGGTTCATTTGTCGGTGCGCGCTTGTTCACCATCTTGTCTTTTTCACCCCCTTTTTTTTTTTTGCCACCCGTAAAGGTTTTTTTTGTTTGTTTTTTGCCCTTGCGTCTCTAGCTGTCTGCTAGATCGATCCGTTTGCTGCCTTAATGGTCCCATCGTATGGCCGCTTCGTTAACAAACCAGCTGTAATTGGAACCTCCTTCCCCCGCGAATGGCAAAAGAAAAAGGGGGAAAAAAAAGTGGAATTAAAATGAGCCGGGGTCCTCAGACTTGTTTTGATAAGGTGATTGCTTCAAGGGGGTTTTATTCCGCGTGTGTGTGTGTTTGTGGATCAAATCGATCGGTGACCCTGGAAGCATCCCCCAACCTGCTCAAGGTGGGGATTAGTGAGAAACTCGTCTAATCACTTTAAGCTTGTGGAGACTCACTTTGGCTTTTCCATTGTTTTGGTCACATTAAGTGGATGGAGCGTTCAGTCCGTGGTGGCAGATACAACAGAGGACTCCTGTGAGCGCTTGAGGCTCAGAGGGATCATGTATGGAAATATTTGGGCCGGTTCAAATCCTCTAACGTGGGTAGAAGGTCACTTTTCTGCTAGGAGGTGGTGGAGGACCAAATGGAAACCTAAACCTGAGGGTTTGGCCACCGTTTAATCGCTTCTGGCTCTTTGGCTGAGGAAGGAATGGCTCTTTAAATGTTTTAATTCTCTACTAAAACAGAGGTTACTCAGTGATCAAACTTGCTTTCATGAATTCTTAAGGTCTCTGTTTGACGTCTTTGGGCTACCCATCCCCAGATAGTTGTGATTTCTGCTCCTGATTCTGTATTTTATTCCCCTGCCGTCCTTGAGTTTATTTTGCGATTTCCCGTTAAGCTGCCACTCTACGGTGCCTCGCTCCTCTGTGGGTTTTCGTTTAGATTTTCAGTGTTTCTGATGAAGTCCGGCAGACGGCGTGAGCAGTCGTCTCCTCGGACGGGCTCGGGGCGCAGAAGAAGCTGAACCAATCAACCTATCGATCCCTGCTGGGTTCTTTGGTTGAGGCTGGGCCGATGCACATCCTTCGCTCCAGGCAACCCCCCCCCCCCCCCCAGCCCGACCCCTTCGGCGTGGCCTCCGTCCACCCCACACATCTTCCATCTTACTTCACACTGCATGCCAAGTTGCCATGGAGACCAGTGGTCTAATTTCTTCTTTCTAAGTGCTTCCTTCAGTCAAGGAAGGGTGCTCCCCGTTTCTCCTCCCCCCCACCGGTACATGTCTGCCAGTATCTCTGACCCCTCTCACCAGCACACATATGGCCGCTTAAACTCCCCGTACTTAGCATACATGCGGACATGGAATCCTGAGCTGGTAATTACTTTCAACGGCGAGCGTAAACAATAACAAACAATCTGCTACCAGGTCTGTTTCAAGATTTATGTCCTCATGCTAAGAATACCTATGATGATAATTCTCTCACGTTTATGTCTGAAGATTAAGACTAATCCTGACAGAGGAGATATGGGAATGACCAACCGGGCATCTTTTAGTGCTTGTGGAGTAATCCAGCTTTAGTCTTTTTGTGCTTCACATCAGAGGAAAGGATCATAATTGCCAGGCCTTAAGATGATGTAAGGGGTCATTATTTGATCAGTGAAAGCTAACACAAAAACTATAGGCTAATCCATCCTACAGAGAAAAGGCTTTCTCTTAGGAAAGAATTCCAAACAAGCCCTTTCTATATTTTTTATTGTCGCTAATTTCCATATTTAGACCATATATAAGACCAACAAACAACCAAATAATTTCTTTATTTCTATTTCTATTCTGTTCTGACCTGTAACCATTTAGAATTTGGGCAGGGCGAATAACTTTTGCACATAACAGAAGACCGCTGAGCTTTTCTGCTTCCTTCTCTTCTTTTAACTTATCAATTTCACAGCGGCAAACGCTCCGGTTCCAACTGCTGATGGAACCAGTGTCGAACACGATGCGTTTCAAACGTATATTGAGGCCTCGAATCGGTTATATTTGCACACTTTTCCTCATCAGTCGTTTCTCGACTTTTCGCGGGCGCAATGTTGAAATAATATCCTGGAAAAATATCCCGTCTTAGAAGTTTATAGATTGTTGAATTGCACGCTGAGACGGATTGATTCACTCGTCCGCGCCCCCCCACCCCCATCCCACCATCCTTCTATCAGTTTCAGTAAATCTAATGCAGTCACACACAGACGTTCGCACTTAGCAACTCCCTCCCAAAACTACTCCAAAGATTGCACCCCCCCCGTCACCCTGCCAAGCGCTACCATGCTGTTTAATTGCTCTCTCAAATCAAATCAATAACATTGAGGTCTCTGTTGGGGTGGCGGTGGTGGGGGGGGGGGCGCAAAAAAAAAAAAAAAATCGATTGTTGCAGCTTCACGGCGGAGTCGGAACAGGAGAAAGAGGAGTGGATTGAAGCGGTCCAAGAATCGATCGCCGAGACGCTGTACGACTACGAAGTGGCGGAGAAGATCTGGTTCAACGAGGGCAACCAGAGCTGCGCCGACTGCCGCGCCCCCCAGCCGGAGTGGGCGTCGGTCAACCTGGGCGTGGTCGTCTGTAAGAAATGTGCAGGTAAGAGGCTCTCTTATCGGTTTCCCCTCTACAGAATAGCATCTGAGTTCGTTTCTTACTTATTTCTGAGGTGAAACCAATTTAAAATTGAACATTCAGTTAAAATCATATAGTTTTAGTGTCTATCTTGATAGTTTCTTATAGTTTTATTAATTTTATGACGCATTCTCTGGTCCTGAAATGGGGTTAGATTTGTTTTTTTTTACCTTGTCCTGTTCAGCATTATGGTAGTAGAACTGAAATCTGCGTACCGTGCAATGCTGAGAAAAATTGCTTTGCCAAGGGAGGCTTTGTTAGTGAGAAGCCCATGGGGTTATATTTGTAATACTGGCTATTTAGTTTGGTATTACAAATTTCAACTCACGCAGATGAAAGCCGCCAGTTTCTGGTCGATGCTAACTCAGCACTGCACAGGTCCACCTCCGTCGCCGTGGATAAGTTTTAAAAAATGGCGGTCGACCGGCCCATGACGTCAGCACCACACAATTGGTTCATGTGTCAGGCATTTAAAGGGTGGTGAGCCAAGAAATAATAAAAGCGGAGGTCTCTTTTTTTCCATCTGTAGCCGTATCAGAGGCGTGCGAAAAATACAGCTCATCTCATTTAAAATGGCAGCCGTTTGGCAGCCGCGTTAGTCGCTCATTATGCCGATTGACCGTTCATCAGTTATCTGATTGTCTGCTATCAACAGCGTTATATCCCGATGTAACTGAAGCCATTAAGCAAAAAGCTTTTTCCGTCTCGTTTTTTTAAACTCTGGTAACAGTTGCAGGCAGCTCGAAGTCTTCTGCACTTCTCAAAACCAGCTGATGTGGGAAGGAAGAGGCACTCTTTGTTCCCAGCTCAGAGAAATACCGCCTCAGCCTGTGGGAGCACTAGTTAGCACTATTTGGCTCCGAAAGGTCACGAGCTGCAAAAGAAGCGAATTGGAAATCCCAGCAGGCGCCGGCCTCACGCTGTTATATATGAAGAATATTTGCTCTCCTCTCAGCTCTTGATTTGTAAAGCGCGAACCAAAATAAACAGCGTGCATCCTGGGGAAAAAAAGCTCCACACAAGGCTCGCAGTAATTTAAAACCGAGAGGACGCGTGTTGGCGCTCGGCATCTTCTCTCTGTGTGTGTGTGTGTGTGTGTGTGTGTGTGTGTGTGTGTGTGAGGTCTGAAGCCTGTGTGAGAATGTACTCTGACCCCGAGGCGCTTTCGGAATCAGATCTCAGGTGATAAGCCACTTATGGGAGTTGGGTGTCCAGCCTCTGGATGCTGTAATCTATTTGGCAATGCAGGCTTACTCAGATGAAGTGACAACAAGGATTACCCCACCGGCGAGAACTGGGGGGGACACGGACGGCCTCGGCTCGACCTGCTAAACGCGATTAGACAGAAACGGAGTGGACACGCCCGACGTGGAGGGACGTCGGCCGCTCCTGTTCGTCTTTTTCCGTCGCGTGCCCCCGATGCGCTCGTTTATCCGGGTCCAGATGTCTCCTGCAGTCACGCTTAATGCGATTCTTCTCCTCTCACATCAGATATCCAGCATCTACACTCAGAGGCTTTTAAAGCGATTTCATTTGCTGGGGTGTTTAATATTACATTTAATTGACATGCTGGGAGCGAAGAGATGGGTTTTTTGCAACAAGGACTTGTCCTCCAGCAAGCTCTTATTCGACTCAAAGGTTTGATTCGCTTTTAGACAGTGGGATTCATTTGGATCGCCGATTCCTGCTTTTAATAAACCCACTAATGCTTGACCATCATCAAGGGAAATGTTGAACAGGACGTTGGAGGTAACGAGAGAGCTAATGGTCAAAATGATCCCAAAAAAGCTGCAGACTGAATTTTATTAGTGGGGGTCTTCTCTATATGAATATGTTGCAGTTGGATTTATTTATTTATTAATAGATTATATACACAGCCTGGGTTTGGATTATTTCTGAATAAGGTTTAATTTAGTCCCGCAGCCTTGACATTTCCTTGCGAAAATGAAGGTTATTCTAACCTGGATGGGGGGGGGGTGTTTGCAATAGAGTGACTAAGCAAGACGTTTTTAGTAACACTTTTCACATGAACATCATCTTTCCTCTTGTCTGCCTTTAAACCGGGTCCAGATAGTTATAAGCTATAGTGCACAAGTTAAAAACCACCTGTTTTGACCCATGGGGGAAATTTAAATGCATTACTAACATGTTAGTACACATATAACATGTCACAGATCGGAATTCTAACCAGCAACAGGACATCTGTTAACTGCTCATCTGTAGTCTGAAGCTAGTTGCTAGCTTTGGGGAGTGTCCAGTCACTTCAAATTGGAACGTCCCAGCTTGTTAATAGCTCACTTTTAAGTGTTCCCCTTGACATTTTATGGTGTAATTCCTTAACAATTTATTATTTCTTCCTACACCCATTTTCTCGACTATCTCTCATCTTTCAGCGCACTTACCAAAGAGGAAGTAGCATTATTGGAATTGACCTTTAGGCTTCTTCCCCTCACGTGTAATTGGCGTAATTTATTATCATTATTTTTTTTTTTATATTACCAGAAAGCAACTCCTAGACGGCTCCGCTTCTGGTAACAGTTGTCACGGTAACACAGAAGTGCACTACTTATTGTCTTGCTCTGACTTGACCGAGTGAGGGGGGAAAATGCCACACATAGCAGAGAGGGTTGGAAAAGTGCTCCGCGAACTGTCGCCCGAGTTGCTCGGAAAGTTTTTAATTGGAGGTGAAATCCACGGTAGGCAGAGCCATGTATTTTATTTATTTTTTATTTTTTTCTAACTCTGTGAAAGCTGTCATGATGGGTCTGCCCTTTGTGTGTTGTTTCAGGTTCCACGGGAAAGATGAAGACATTTGCAACAGGCTATTTATACGGGGAAGGTCTGGCTGTGTACCCCGTGGCACATGCGCACGCAGGCTTTTTTTTTTCAGCTTCATTACCCTTACACAAGCGAAAATGGTCCCGCCGTGTCGCACGGCTCAGTGGATGGAGCACGGCCGTGGCACTGCGGCAGGCAGATGAAACGTTCTCACCCCTCACAGGTGGATGTGACAAAATCCTGCTCCGTGGCCTCCATTTGTCATGCCAGGCATGATATCTCAAAGACGGCTGTTGTTCCCTGTCTTTGTGATGCGACTTAGAGAGAGAGAGCCCAGGTTCAGGCTAAACTCCGGTCAGCATAAATTCGTCCACACCAGGTGCTTCAATCCTCAGTTTTTTTTTTCTCAACAATTTGTCAGAACCGCCGTGGGGTAAAAGAGACTTTCCATTTGAAATATGTGTTTTTTTTGCACGTCGATTTGTTTAAAAGTGATCGATAAACTTAGTACCCAGGTGGAAGAAGTAAAAAATATGACTAAAAGAACATGGAATAGTGCGTCTTCCAGTATACCTTTAAGTATGTATTTAACTTTAGTATTTAACTTATGAGATGAATAAACTATTACACTTAAATTAAGTGATTAGAGGAGAGAAATCCACCTCCAGCTGTTAGGATTTAATTAAAAAACATTATATTAAAAACAGTGAAATCATAAATAACTAGGAAATGATTCCTCCTTCAACTGTCCTGATTGGAAACTTGTCATTAATAGTTAAAGAGCATTTTTGCAGTTCCTTAGGGTTCATCGCTTCTCATTTCTCATTCATTTTACATGCTGCAGCTAAATTTAATGCAGTAGCTGTTATTTGTTCATTTTCAGTCGTAAGGCACGGCCTGAGTTTCTCGTCGTACCAAACCAAGCCAAAGACCGGCTTTGTTGTTGTGTTTTTAAAGTCTGAAAAAGAAAAGGGAGTCTTTGTCCGTGGTTGGCTTTAGCGCATTTTTCATGGGAATCGTTCATTTCACAGAGAACTGAGACAGTTCATCACAAATGTTTCTTCTCCTGTTGGAGCAGTCATCTTCTTTTTATACTATACTTTTCTTCTTTTTTTAACATAAATTTCTTGAATTCTGCATTTTGGGCTGTTTTTTTTTATAATGAAGGTTTGATGGCATCTTTTGACCTTTTCTAACGTTAATAATTTATTTTATTTCATGACTTTGGAGAAAATGAAATTAACATAAGAAGGATACGTTTCAGAATAAAAATCACCTAATATTAATCTTGTAAAAATGCGTGTGACCTTTTACAATATTGGTACAACTCAATTCATAATGTCCCCATAGAAGTATTTTAATTTATGGGGATGTTTTTTAGACTTGCAGTTTATGTCGTTCCCATGATTTCACTTCACTGATGAAGCGCTTTTAAAAATTGACAATATCTTTGTCACAAAGGCATGGCTGTGGGTGATTGGTATTATTGTGCTCGTTGAAGGAAAAATAAGGTAAATGTTGAAACTGCAGTGAGATTTTTAAAGGAAAAACAAAGAATATAGTTCTGTATTGCGACAAAAATTGCCAGTTAAAGCCATATGTCCTTTTTCTCGATGATGGGAAAAAAAAAGACAACACACCTCCAGATGTGACTGATAGATAATTCTTTTAGATGTTTTGTTTTGTTCAGAATTTGTCAAGATGGCCTTGGCTTTATTCTCAGTGGGAGAGATTGCATCACATTACACCGGTCAGACATCCAGTTTGCTCTAAGAAGATGTTTGCTCTGTGCAGACAAGGTTTTGTGTCACAGTTTTTCAATGGACGAAGAAAAATACTGCGAACCAACTGTTGATTATCACCTTGGTTTAAGTTTCCCCTTTTCTGTTTCTTGAACAGCGAATAAATCAGAGGTTGCTTGGATCCTTGGCTCTCTAGAACTGTGTCACGATGGCCTGTCACATCTCACAGCCCCGCATTTTAATTCACAGTTGCTCCACTTCTGAATAGGAGCCTGTAATGAGATCATGCCGAGTCAAAATCTAAAATTATTCGCTGTTACTCAAAGGACAATAATTCACATTCACACATACAGCGTGTTTCTGCCTAATGTATTATGCATGTCTGCTCTGTCTTTGGCCACAAGCAACCCCAGAAGCCTCTCGTTCACCCAAATAAACAGGCCAACCAACAAACACAATGAATTACTCATGATTCATTAGCAATTAATGGCCCTCATTCTCTGCTTTCATTTCCAATTAGGAGAGCTGAGGGGACTAAATATGTCTGTTGTGAGTGAGAGAACGAGCTCGCAGTCATGCTCTGTTTCTCCATCTTGTAACTGCCCGTTTGCTGTTTACTCCATCGTTGACATTTGTTGTGTGTTTGCGCACGACGAGGAGATTGCTTCGCACAAATGTACGCTGTATTTTTATGCTTTTTTAATTTTTTTATCCTGTCACGTGCACCTGTCGGGCGTCTAAACAAAGCCCGGGATCGAAACGCGGTTCGAGTTTACTCGTGATTCAGAAGCGTTTTTTAATAAATCTGCCGCTTTTTGCCCCTGTCTGACAGGCCAGCACCGCTCCCTCGGTCCGAGCCTTTCGAAGGTCCGCAGCTTGAAGCTGGACATGAGTATCTGGAGTAATGAACTTGTGGAGGTATTTACATTAGCGAGCAACTCGCATTATTTCCCTTCATCCTCCTGCCAGTTACCCATTAAGCTAGCTGTGGGTTTTCAACAAGGTTTTTTTCCCCTAAACACTTTCCTTTGCGCACGTTTCAGCTCTTCCTGGAGGTGGGGAACAAGAGAGCGAACAGTTTCTGGGCCGCCAACCTTCCCTTGGAGGAAGAGCTCCACAGCGGGGCCTCGGCCGAGCAGCGCGCCACCTTCATCCGCAGGAAGTACCGCGAGAGGAAATACAGGAGGGTCCTCCAGGGATTTCAGGACCTGGAGCAGCTCAATAAGGTACACGCCTCACGGAGACACTTAGAGACAAATTTATCTAAATGGACAGAGATGGGTTGAGCATATGTGATTGAGGCACATCAGCCACTTAGTTTCTTTCTCCTCGTAGCAAAACATTCGAGATAAACAGGCGTTTCTCCTTTTCCTGCTTTTACATGAACGACGTGACCGAGCAGATTCGTGATGTCGATCAGTCGTGATGTATTTATCGTTAGTTACATACCAATGCGCTTGACACTGTCGAGATTTTCTTCTATCCACTTAAATAACATTTTCATTTGCACCCCACTGAATCCACTCCTGTATTCTCCTTGATTTCCTGCCTCAACACACCTGATTCACGTCAATGCCGCATTAGCAGTTTGTGCAAAGCTTCGCGCTAATTTGAATAGATCCACGTGATCTGAATCAGAGAAACCTCCAAACCCTGCAGGACAAGTAACCTGTGAGGGCCAGAGTTGAACAAACCTGGATTTATTTGTCTGTTTGTGTCTTTTGCTGCAAAGCGGAGCTAACTTTCTGACAGTTTCCCTGCTGTCCACAGCCTGGGCTGCCACATAGCCACCACCTGGGTCTGCGTTACTTTTTATTGCACTAATCTTTTGAACTGCTACAAGCGGTGCAAAAACTCAGCACGATACCTTTTACGGTACCTTTTCCTTCTGCTGCCGCCTTACCATCTGTGATATTTTAGCGGTGTGTGTGTGGAATATGTTAGAATCTGTTCACTTAAAGCCTCTCAGACAGATGAAAACTAAAATAGAGAAGCAAATGATGCTGAAAACTCATCCCACGCTAAGTGATATTCAGTTCCGATGGAGCTGAGAGCATGCCCTCATCCTACCCGTGGAAGTAGTGTCTGTCGCTTTAAGAAAAACGGCACACCGTCCACTCCATCGACTAAATCCACTGAACCTGAAATGTCCTATATTTTCCTGACCCTGTGACCGTCGGCTAATCTGTGCTTTAGGGCTAAAGGAGGCGAAGGGGAAAGTCTAATCAACTGCTGGTGTGAGCACGCCGGCACCGCCTTGGGGTTCATCGCTGCTTTTTTTGTTTTTTTTTAAAACATTTCAAAATGTTGGCCCTCTCAAAGCCATGGCAAGAGTTTCCGCCTGCCTCAGCGGGTCCCGATCCAAGCCCCCACATTGTCCTCCCGTACAGGCGCAGAGGAGTGGAGGGAATGAGGCGCGAGAATACCGAGCGCGTGCACCAGCAGCCTGAGTGGAAAAGTGGATTAGGATCCACAACAGAAATGCTTGGGTTGGTTTTATTGCGCGAACGTGCGCTCTGCTCCACTTGAGATGTGGGAATTTGCGGCTCCGGTGGGAGTTTTCTTGCCAGGTGGTGTGGGCGAGGAGGTGTGACGGGGTGTAGCTCCCTGTAGGGGTCAGTCCAGGAGAGGGGTGTGTGTGTGTGAGTGTAAGTGTAATGGACTGGCAGAAGAACTGGTGGGAGTGGGTGGCTGCGTGTGCTCTCAAAGTACCCGGTTTGCTTTTTCTAGAAACACACACAGCGACCCAACGCGCTTGTGTGTCTGAGCACTGAGGAAATTAACAGTCCACAGAAACTCCGAAAAAAAACATCCCGAGCTTCGGGAAAAAAAAGAAGAAAAAAGAAAAGATCGGGAAGGACGCCGAGTCTAATCTCCTTGGACAAGTTGTTCCAGTGCCGTGTCACATTTACTTACCGCTCGCCTGAATATGAAACGCTAAATTCTATATAAAACCCCCCTCCTTTGGGAGTCTTCGTCGGAACAAAGACAATAATGGTGACAATTTTCTCATTGACATTCATGCCATATTAAAATCAAGGATGACATTTAATAGGTTTTTTGGGCTCAGGGGTCACAAATCACAGGGGTTTGTTAAAGCAGCATCCAATGTGTCATCTAAAGTTGTATTTAAATAAAAAAAAAAAACAGGATTTATGGTTTGACAGTCACAATACCTGCACCTACCTGTGTTGTCCTTACTGGATTTTTGTATTCTTTTAAGGCGCTTTTGCAGCGGTGTTTTTTTCTTTTCTTAAAGCCCTCTCTTCATCCCAGTCTCTTGTTCCCGGAGTCCCGTGTTCCCCATTAGGAGCTCATATCCCATTGACCTCCACAGAGTCTCGGCAGACCACATGACCTAGAGAAGGGGTGTCAAAGGAGCTTCTTATATCCTTCCGCGCACACACACACGCGCACACAAAAGCCTCTCGCGGCTACAGTAATTGCTATGACACGGAAGGTCATTTCCAGAGACAATACAGAATAAGGCCAGGCTGCTCGGGATTGCGTTGCCGCCACCTGACCCGGTCTGTGTGTGAAGCAAAAGAGATGAAGACAGAATTAATTTTGCTGTTGTTTCCCCCCTTTGATGAAGATGAAGCGGTCCGTGCGGGAACGGCGCGCGCAGATGGAGATAAATGAACGCGAGGGCCCTAGAACGCACAAACTTAAACATCTTCATTCCTCCGTGTGTGTGTCTGTGTGTGTGTGTGAGCCGGCTTTATTGACAGGTACTTTGCTCGTGTGTCCATATGCACCCTGCCTCCCTTTCAGACGGATATTGCTTGTTTGTGGCAGATCGATGCAGCCCACCGGCTCGGCCCGAGCCCCGATGAAAGGAGAAGTTGTTCGCTGAAATTCCACTATTTGCCACTCGACTCCTCTGTTGATCCACTTTGTCGCAGGTCATCGAGCACAATGTCACGTCAATGGACCGGACCGGCGGAGAGAGACGGCCAGAGAAAGAAAATATCAGCCGTATTGCTTTGCCGCTTTTATCTGCCTGTCTCAGCCGGACCACCTTTAGGAAAAAAAACGACCCGAACAGATAGTGCGTGTGTTTTGTCCGTGGCGACCCACCAATGGGGGCTTGAGCAAGCCATATCGATGGAGTCGACTGGTTTCTACCTCCGGCTTTAGTGGTTGAAGCGAGTGGACGCCGTCCTTGTCCACTTGGCGTCGGTTGCTGAGGGACCTTCACTGTGTCTTCAAAGCCCAAATGTTTTTTTTTGCTCGTCTTTGTGCCTGTCAGCGTATTTTTCTGTAAAGCAAATATCAGCACGCGCAGATATTTGAGAAGCATTTGACTGGCTAAGTTCATACGAATTCATCTGAGGGACAAAGGTTGTACAAAATGTTCAACCCAAAGTCCACCTTGACGACAAATGAAAAGGAGCTCGAAGCCTTGTATTTATGAGGGAGAATCTGTATGTCAAAAGATCGGACATTTAAAAAAAATGCCTAAAAAAGCAGAACGGACGCTTTCGTTCAAGAGTCCACGAGTTCAACACTTTGTGGCGTTCCCTGAAAGAGGGTTACATGTTTGAATACTTATTTACAGGACTTTGTGACATTTCAAAGTTAGATAAAGCAGCTCTAATAGTGACAGAATGGGCACTAAGCAAAGATTTGCGAGCCTGCTGCTGCTGTAAAGAGGTTGCAATTCAAATCCCGGGCTACAAATTAGGCATTTTGGGCTTTTAAAGACTTGTGTCATCTGTTGGATCGAATAATTCCCTCAAATGTCTCCCTCATGTTTTCTAAAGAATATCCCAGGGTTTTGTGTGAAAATGAGGCTCTCATTTAATCAGCTTTTCTTTGTAAATGCCATCTGACGCAATGCCTTTAACAAATTATTTCCTGATGCAGACCTGAGATCCCCCTCACAAAGCAGAAGCTATTCCACAACCAGAGGAAACAGGGGCGTTTAATATTTAAGTCGGTGTGACCGTGGACACACGGGTGGGTGACGTCTTACAGCTTATGTGGAATCGGTCGCGGTAAAGCTGCAGTTTTCCTACAGTAGATAGAAAAAATAAGGTGGAGGAAGTGCATTATAAATTTTACAACGCGTACCAAGTGCGTATCCCTTCATAAGCCCGTTCACCGGTTTAATTTCCTCAGTGACTCATTGTTGCTATTTTCAGAAGAGCATGCCAAAATTCTTTTGTTTCATACCGTGTAGATTTTGCATACTATGGGGGACATCATACGCTTTATAAACACTTATCTCCTCAGTATAGGCTGCCGCTTTTCTTTTGCTCACTCCAGTGTTTTTCTCTTCTTTAGTCTCATAATACTCCTCTCTGAAATTGTGCGTTTCATTATATTTAATATGGCCCATTTGTACTGCTCTTATTTTCCGCGTGGCTCTTTTTTTTTCCACAGGGATTACGGCTGTAATGATTCCCTTGGCGAGTATTAAAGTTTGATCATATTTTAACTTCTCTTTGGAGAATCGGCAAAAGGAACTCAATTTCGAACTTTATAGGGTTTTCTTACGCCGCTTTATAGACTCTTTGTCCTCTATCAACCTGCACCGACTGGCACTCAACTCTGGCTGCTCCTCCCGCACGAGGAAAGGGAGATGGCGGCTGCACTTCGAGGGATTTTCGCTGCCTCGTTTTCTGGAATTAATCCAGCCTTTGCAGGCTACTTAAAAATCCAATGAGCCATTCCTTCCGATAATTCATCCGAGCCTATTACGATACCACAATACCACAGCAGGTGGGTTTTTAGTAAGCAAGATGGGAGACCACTTAAGATCAGCTAAAGAATCTAACCTGTGCATGTGGAAAAAAAACAAACCGGCGAGTTGCTTGGGCTTTATTCCTCACCTCAGTCTCCCGGCAACAGTATTAAGCTGGATGAGGGTAAAAGGGGAATTGGTGACACAGGGATACCTGTTTGAAACCAAATGGGTAGGGAGCGCGTAACAATGGAGTCACTGTGTGCTCTCGCTTCTTCTTCTTTTGGGCGTGCAGGCGCTGTGCGCAGCGGTGGTGTCGCCCGATGTGCTGCAGACCATGATGCTGGTGTTCAGCGGGGCAGACGTCATGTGCGCCACCGGGGACCCGAAACACTCCACCCCTTACCTTTTGGCTCAGCGTGCGGGCCAGAAGCTGCAGATGGAGTTCCTGCACCAGAATAAATTCACCGGTAAGTATTGGCTCCAACGTAAGTGTGGATTCAGGCAGTCCAAAACGGGCCTGCTGGTCAGGTGATCTGCAAACTTTTTTTTTTGTTTTTTTGTCTACATCCTGCTTACTTTTTGCTCCTCATGCCTTCATTAGTTTAAAAAAAAGTAGTAATGTGTTGGTATTGAGGCGCTTTCCAGGGCTGGACCCAGGTGGGATACGAGGCCCACAAAAAGAGCTTTGAAACGGCCACGTTGTGATCTGGACCTGAAATGAATACATTTAAAAGAGCTGATCCGATCCGACAGGTCTGTGAAAAAGGCCTTTGAGCTTGATGTTCGGTGTCGGCCTTGATTCGTTAACAAGCGGATCATATTTAAAAAATGGCACCTGCTACCATGCTGCCACTTTCATAAAGATTCAGTGTGTTTTTTTTTTGTTTTATTTTGTTCATGAATAGGAAATGAAGGCATAAAAACTCACGAACACCAAACTGGAAAGTTTAAGTTTAAAGTTCTGCGGTTCTCGTCCTATTCCCCCCAGCCTCTCCTTTGTATTACCCGGCAGCGGAGGCTCGGCCGAGATGTGCCGTGGCGTTCGTCGTCTTTGCGATGGCTGCGTTTGGTCAGCGCGCTTCCACGCAGGGCTAATGATTGGAACGTTATCAGATTAAAGCAGCGCGAGAGGCCGCTGGCTGGAGCTGGTGGGGGTGAAGCCTCTCTCTGGCACTGCATTTCACATATATCTGTGGCACCGATCCTGTTAGGGACTCGCTAATTGGCGGCGTGGGTCACCTGGTTACCAAGGCGATGGCAATTACTTGAGGTGTGCTAGAAAGCACACAGAGGGAAGGCAGGGGGAAACACGCGGGGAGATATTCATGTGCATGAGACAGACGTGCGGCATACAGAAGGCCGATGTGCTTATTATGTGGCTGGAAGTTATCGAGCTTCATTGTTAACGGACAAATATGCACCGAAACTCTTCGGTGTCCACCTAAGCCGGTCCACCATAGCTGGCATTCGTGACCCGGGTCTGGAGAGCCAACTGGTTAGTGTGACAGATTGACACCTCCCCGTCGTCGCCTCGGGGACAGCAGCCGGTCCCGCACTCCGCGAGCCGGAGCCAAATGAGTGCCCGTAGAAAAAACAGCTACTCCTGAAGGCGAAGTTAACCCAGGGTCACATAACCATCCTTAAGGAAGCCGTTTTTGTTTCTTTTTTCGAAAAAGACTCGGCGTTCTCTCTGCGTGTGAAACTGGCGACATGCGACCGCAGCCTTCTCATTACGTCCAGAAATAGAAGCTCATTATTCACCCACGTTGTGTTTGTGTTTGGCTGATCTGCAGCCTCATGATTTATGTTTAGTACCAGCATTTAGAACCAGCGCAGGGAGCAGGGTAACTTTTATTTACTCAGGTGGGGAGTAATTAAGGTTTATGGATGCATTTTTTTCACCCCTGGTTTGACCACTTTGAGCCACCATAAATGTAAATGTATACAAGTCACTACTCTCTTTAGAACAGTGAACATACCATAATCCCCTTGGAGGACACACTTTGGAGGATGCTGATGGGCTAAGGTTGGACTGTTTTTAGCTTGTCAGATCCAGTCCAGCTCAGTTGGCCAGTTGCTATGCCTCCTTCCAGCACATAGCCGGGACTGATATGACTTAAGCAAAGTCATATAAGCTCAAACCTTACACCAAACACAACACAAGCCTCTTATAAACCGCAAGCCATTTATAAAGCATCTGCCTCTCTTTTTATTTATTTATTTTTCAAGGTAATGATGCCGTCGCGCCGCTGTTTTGTTTTTGTTTTGTTGTGTCTGACCACCTGTTTCATTTGGAGAGTTGTTTAAGTGCGTGAAGGAAGGTCCGCCGGGCGGTTCCAGTTCTGGTGAGTTATTTCACAGTCGATAGTTTTCATTCTGAAAAACGCAGCTTAATCTTCTCATGAAGGACGGTCAGAATTACAGCTCTCTGAGAGAAAGAAAATTACAGTCGGACAGGAAAATTGCAATTCTGTTTATCCTGGTCACATATCCCATAAACCGAAAAAAAAAACAAAATGATTAGAAAGCGCCGCTGAAAAAGCAACGTTTACACCTTTTTGAGTTCCACACACTTGAGTGAAACTGTGTGCTGAATCTCACAGACGGCCTGAAGAATTAAGGACTGACAGACACGCTGTGAACCCTGGTCTTGTCGTGGGATTTGCTTTCAAAAAGAGCAGTTGATAACAGTAATTACGCCGTCTTATAGAGCACGTCATCCATAACGAAGTGAAATGAGCTTCAGTGCAGCCCACTGATGAATAAAGATGACTATAAAGACATGATCTAAATCGGGTTTATTGCAACCGCTGCATAAGCGACAGTTTCTAATAAAGGGGTAAGAGCAAACTTTGCATCAGTGGATTTATACAAGAAAGAAGAAGCAGTGCTGTGAAGCGATTTAGACATCCCACAAAAAAAAAAAGAAAAGAAAAACTGTCCAAAATTCCTCCCATTGACATTTTCCCACATTTTCTCGCCACACAGAGCTGTGCGGCCCCCTGAGCTCGCAGGCAGACTCGTGAACATTTCTGATTAAATAGAAACGGAGCCCTTTCACTTGCGCGCAGTGTTGTGTCTGGCAGGATCAGGGAACAATCCAATACCCATATGAAAGCATCCCAACTGCACAGCTCGCTGTTGACAGAGGGAAGACGGAGGCGAGAATAAAAGAAGAGGAACGGCAGCCAATATCGGGGACAAAACAGAGTTCAGAGCTTGTTGTGGAGTTTGGAAGAGCCCAGCCTGGGGTTATAACTAGTTTTTTTTCTTCTTCTTTTCAGCAGGATAACAAGTGCACACATCCTCGGTATCATAAGGGCACATATAGATATTTCAGTTGTTTGTGGCAGGATGCCTCTGTGTCAATTCGCTTATCCTGCGAAACACGTTTTCACAGCGAGAGCACGCATCAGGCCTCCATTCGGCTCGCCAGAAAGAGCAGTAAACCAGACACTCTTTTCAAAGAAAAATAATGACAAGCATGGTCTTTTCCCTTTTTAATGACCCCCCGGGACAGAGAGATGAGCCGGCAAATAAACAGTCAGACACTGTGGAGGAGGCTGTCACGTCTGGACTAAACTCCAAATTGGACTAGTGTGCAGAAAACTTCACCGCCGCCTGTCTTCGCAGATGGAATCATGCTCCCGGTTTGTAAAAAATAAAACCCAGGCCCTTCCCCCCCCTCGGATGCAGTGAGTGAGAGTAGTGAGTGAGCTGTCAACCTGCCCGTCCCGGAGCAGCCGGGTCCCTCCACTGCGGCTCATTTGTAGCCCCCGGTGCGAGGACTCCCACTCGAGGCAGAGCTCGGCCACTCCATTAGCTCCCTCTCTCTCTTTTGTAAACGCGAATGTATTCACGTCCTCCCGCCCACACCTGCCCGCTCGAGAGCACCCTGGGATACCGCAGGAACGTGCTCATTTCCATAACACCATCCCAGATTCTGTGGGAAAAAAAATAAGACAAACTTCAGAGGTATGCTCTTTTCCTTAATGGTTGAAGGCATCTACCCGGGGTAGTGCGTTACATGTTTCCTGGTTCCTTTTATGAGGGTATTCCCATATGCTGCGTTCCAAAGGGTGCCTAACCTATATAAATAAAGTCAGCTGTCAAAACCGCGTGCCACGACGCCGCTTTTTGAAAGCTAATTTACCACAGCAAAAATGCCGCGGCTGTTAGGAGTTTTAAGTGGACACAAAGGGACATTTGAGATTTCCCTGAATAAAAAGTTTCCCCATAAAGCTTCCGCGCTGAACTCAAAGGCATTGCCGATGGACGCCTACCCGGGGTAGTTATTGTGGCAGATGTGTCTCGGAGATGAAACTGCCTTCAGGTTTTTATGTCCGTACTCGGATTCGAACGTTAAAACACCATGAAGGAATGTAGCCTGATGTGAAAACGTGTAAAACGAAGTGCAGATGCGCGTTCAGCTTCGCAGGAAGATCCTGAACACGCGCCAGAAGTTGTTGGTTGGTTGTTGTTGGAAAAGAGCTGCTATATGCTCTTAAAAAGGCCTGCAATTATTGCAAAAGAAAACTGTAGAAAATCAAGTGAAAACGCTGATGCGTTCGGTTTAACAGTGGTCAACGGGCAGAAGAGGCCCCTGCCAGCAGTCCCCGCTGGACCGGAGACACAAGCTGGTTACCGGGTTCATAAATGTTTCAGGTATGCGACAAGCTGCTGAGCTCCACCCGCCATTCGCTCTCCCACCCTCCAATGCTAGTTTAGATGTGCTGCCTGGTACAGAAATGATTGTGACAGTGGAGGAATGAACCATAAAGGTAAATCAAGGTAAAAGGCTCCGGCATTAAACGTGCAACCACACACACAACAAAATATCCAGCAGAGCCGGTTTTAAAAATGGCCGCCCCTACACAGCCTGTTGTTTGGCATGACCAGGGTAGTATGACTAGCCCAAACTGTAAATATAGCAAACTAATGTTATTTGGCACACACAAACGAACATTAACCTCCGTTTGAGCACATGACGTCCTCATTTAATGCTTCTTTCCTCTCCTTTTTTCCCAGTCTGATCAAATATGGTGTCGCAACTAAGCTAACGACTTAACTTGGGATGAGTCGACTTGTCGAAATAGAGATCGATAGTCGGCGCGATTGCTAAAGTTTAGCCAATAATCTGATGAAACCGAGGCTGATTTGATTGATCTGAAACCCCCTTAAGTCTTTGAAACCTCCACAAAGGATATTAACAGGCCCCTGAAAATGTTATTGATAGTGGCTTTCAAAAAGAGAGACTAAAGCAAACGGCTTTGAGTTTCTTAGTTTGCATTTGTTTAAGTACCGTTTGGTAATTATCGATATACAGTGAAGTATTCATTTGAATTTATTCACATATCTGTTAACTTACTGGCTGTTGTCAGCGCTTCAGTAATTCTGTGTGGGCTTCTTTGAATGGTCCTCACGGACACTTCTTAGGAGAGGTAAACACAGTTACCGGTGGTATCAAAGAGGACCAGCTGCCCACACCGGTACAACGGATAGATTTTTCTCTATAGGTATTGATGCTCTGTGTTATGCTTTGGTTTGGGTTGTCCCTGCTTCCACTAACAGTTGAGCTTCAGCCCGTTTTCCTCTGGCTCCCAGTCAGGTTCATCCCTCAGACAGTTCAGTCCTTGTTAGTTGAAGAAAAGTAGTTTACAAAGCAGTGGCAGACATGAAAGTGCATCTGTGATAAAGCAAAAAAAAAAAAACTAAATGCGTTTCAAACGGATGCATTTATTACAGATTGCCCTCGAAAAGCAGCAGCAGACTTTTGTGCGTCTGTTACTGAGTTGATAAAGACCCCTTGTGCGCTTCATGTCGGCCCCGGCTGTGAACAACACTCTCATGAAACCCACAAACACAACTTAGAGCTTAAAGACGTTTAATGTAAAGTCTCAGGCTCTGGCTTACTGTTATTGGTCATTCCCTCAAAACCGGCATAGAGTCGCAAAACTGTACTTTACAAATGATATCAAAGAATTACGCACGCACCTTTGAGCTCCATTTAAGCGTTGTGCAGCAAGTCCTTCCAGCTGTTTAGATCAACCCTCCTCAACAACCGCGGCTCTCACTTGTGCCAATCTTTCTAAATGACACATCATGGCTTTAGAGGCGAACAGGCTTTACGGTTTCCACCCCACAGCAGCATCCCCGGCGCTTTAAATCTTGCAGCGCATTAAAAATGTATTGGGCTGCCATTCTGGGAGGATAATAAAAAGATACACAGTGACACAAACGGGGATGCGCATTGCTACAGTGTACGCTGCTTTTTTTTATCTGTTCTTCTTCAGGTTATTTTAAAGATCTTTTTCAGTAATGCACCTAACTGTAAACAACAACAGGTCAACAGGTCACACGTAGTTTGGGAAAGTCGGAGTTCTTCCTATCTTCCATCCCCCGGCCTCCGGCGCACGTGTGTTCTCGGCCCGTGTCGGCGTGTCGCAAACAAGCGTCTATGATTGCCCCCGCTGTCCGCGCGCCCGTGGGAGGCCACTTTGCCGCCGCCGGCGTGGGCGGCCAGATGGTTAATTGAGCACTCTGTCATGTCGCCACCCTCCGCCGGGGGGAATGAACCAATCGACTCGGGCCAGACTCCTCGGCCGCCACCCCCACAGACATCACAGCCCCATCTTAGCGGAGTCCAGCTCTAAGCCCCCCAGATGGAACGCTTTAGCCGGCTCACACAGGGAGGGGAGACTCGTTACATTTTCAGCTCCGAGCGACTGTGTTATTTACATTGTGTTAATCCGACTGGTGCGAGCAGTGTGCGCGCGCGTGTGGCTAATTTTTTATGGTATTTTCAGATGTTTACGACGCCGTTATTGGCCGACACGTCCTCCGTATTAACTTCAAAGCTAGATTCGATGGGCTTCACTTCGGAGTTATATTGCTTTATTCCGGATAGCCACGGGTCGTTAAGATGACGGTACCGTGCCAGGAAACGCCGCCGTTCCCTCTGTTGCTACACGCTACTGCGCAGACTTGTAACTGACCTAGGATGATGGCGTATTCAGGGGGTTCATTCTGTCCCGTTCATTACCCTTCCATTGCTACCAAGTTGGCAGTTTCGGTGCGCACAAATTTGGACGGTTCCTCCAGAAACATTAGCAGGGTTGAGTTCAGCATAACTATGTAAAGCAGCCTATTAAAATGGCCCCCCTCACGTTCTCTCTCTCTCCGATCCCCGCGCTCGGTTCAACGTGCAACATCTGCGACGGTTCGGGGGCGCATCAGTTCACATGGAACGAGCAATTTGCGCATATGCAAAGGCGCCATTTACTCCACGCAGTACAAAGAGGTTTTAAAGCGTCATGTGTCGCCATCTGGGCTACATCCATTTCAGGGAGGCTCGTTTTTGGAAGGACAATGGCAAATCACACATTCAGGCTGTCGGAACCTGTCATCTTGTGTATAGCTTAAATTCTATCGGGGAAAATAAGAAAACTACAATGCTCTTTTTGAGTAAATGTATTACAAAGCATTTAAATACACACGTTTTGCTCTTCTTTCTTAGTCTCAAGGAATCAGACCAATTATTCTGACTGATTTGACCAGAAAATCTGAGTATTCTCGTTTATTTTAAAGCTTTCCTATAGCCTGGACATTCACCCATTTTTTTCTCTACAGTTTTTTTCATTTACATTTAAACGGGATAAGATTTAGAATAATCTTGTTTAATATTTCTTTTGCTAAGTAGATTTCACTCCAGTGCTGATTGCAATAAGAAGCTCTACATGATAAATAACATCCTATCTGGGCAGCGTCTGCCCTGAGAGGGCCAAGATACCAGATCCAGATTTCAGGTTTTGACAAGGCAAATGTCCTTTGGGTTTGAATTCGTCACTCAGCAGGATTTAAATTTTCATCTCACGGTTCTTCATAGCGGCCTTTACTTGCTCATCATCACCATTTTATTAGTCCTAGGGCATGAACGCAGTGTGAGACATGATACACGACATTCATTTAGTTCGATTTTTGCTCCGGATTCTCATATAAATGAATGAATACCCCTCTGTAAAGTGAGGATTAATAATGCTCTCGCAAACACAGTTAATTAGCTTGACATAATGAGTCGACACAGAACAAACACGTGAGCCGTCTTATTAAATGAGCCGATCCTTCTTCTCTTTGGGAATGACGCGACCGCGGATGAGGCGTCGGCAAAAGGGTGGAAATGTCACTTCAATCAAAAGTGATTTCAATTAAAGCTATTTTACCTTGCTTGATGAGAGAGCTGGAGGTACTGAAGATACGATCTGTAAGATATTACCGAGGCTCTGGCAGAAAATTGAACCTCAGAATTGAAGCTAATTGAATTTTTCGAATGATATGGTTGAATGTAGGGAGCTCTTATATCCTGCGAAATAAAAAATAAAAAAGGACGAGTAGACGGAGCTCTGAAGTAAAGGAGTTAGGGTAGAATAGAAGAGGAGGGCTTTGAATTTAAATGGAAAGATGAAATGACGGCGGTGTAAAACTAATTTTTTGACAGATCGAGCACATGGTGGCCCGTGCCTTGATATGCTCTCGGAGCACCTTATCTCTGACTCTGCAGCAGTGTGACCATGTGACAAAGTCACGACTAAATAAACAGCAGCTTGTATAATCAGGTTTTATGCCACTTGTGACAAAATGGATAAAAGCTGTGCGGCTAAGTTAGCGCTGATGGGAAAACACTCTTCACGCGGAGGTCAGAGCAAGGGTTCAAGAACGGCAATCACGAAGCTGGTGGGGATTCATTGTCCTGCTTAAGGGGGATTCAGTAATGTGGAAGCTTCCCGCCTGATCCCAGAGTCAAACAAATGCAGCCGAAACACAGGTTTGTTTGTTTCTTTTCAACAGATGCAGATCCAATAATCATTCTTTTAAGTTGGTGTATGAATTATTTTACAATATCTGAATATTTTCTAAGGAGTACCCCTTTCAAAATATCTGCGATGTCGAAATATGGAAAAAAAATATGGGAAATAGGGCAGGGACAACATAAAAAATTAAACGGCTTGTATCGGCTCCCTGCAGAGGGTCTGTTAGGTCTAGTTTTGGAACTTTTTGTCCATGTCTCTGTCCGAGAACGTCTGAAACTTCCTGAAGTCTCACGCAGCGCAACTCCTCGCAGAATCGCTGGTGAGGTTTTAGGGGCAAAACGCCGGACGCTGGAAACTAAACAATCTGCTGTGTGTGCTCTCCTGGCAGATTTTCCTCGGCTGGAGCAGTGTTCGGACAGCATCTGCCCATCCGACGCCTCCCCCTTCATGGACGGCTTCCTCTACATCTCCTCTGGGCCCGCCAAGGCCACACTGGATCGGCGTGGAAGAGACGGTGAGTGGGGAATGGGGGGTGGGGGGGGGGTAAGCCACTTTGCACACCCCTGGCAAGGCCGATCAATCCATCATCGTATTCGGGAGCATTTCGAGCCCCGTGTTTGTCAGGGGGTTAAGCGCTGATGGATCAGTCAGTGTCAGTCAGTCAGCTGTCAGCTGACCGATGGTTTAGTCCGTACAGCAAACAGTCCAGTCAAAACGATCAATGCGCACGTCTCTCAAAGACACTCTGCATAGTCTTCTGGGAGTCCTCGTCAGACGATGACAGAGCTGTGACGATGACAGAGCTGCAGTGGTGGGAAGTAACGAAGTACAAGTACTTCGTTACTGTACTTAAGTACAATTTCCGTGTATCTGTACTTTACTTAAGTAGATTTAATAATGGATACTTTCTACTTTTACTCCACTACATTTACCAGTAAGTATCTGTACTTTCTACTTCACTACATTTCTATACAGCGTTTCGTTACTCGTTACATCCAAGACGCATTTCGGTTTTTTGATTTGTTCGTTAGTTTGAAAGTATCCAATGGTGAGAGCAGAATCAGTCCGCTGAACCAATCAAAGCGGGAAATAACCATTAGGCCCTCCCTCAAGAAGAGCAGCACAGTACGCAGGACCTGCATAAAATATCTAAATATAAACTGTCACAGGGGGTAAACGCAATAAAAACATGCTTTATCTGCAGCATTGCTCATTAAAATGGTACATTACTGATTTATTAAAACTAAATACGATAGGTACACTTAATGACATTATATGAGCCGTTAGGTGTTATGGTTGGCAAGTACTTTTACTTTTAATACTTAAGTAGTTTTAAAAGCTTGTACTTTCTTACTTTTACTTAAGAAAAATAATAATGTGGTACTTTGACTTTTACTTGAGTAAATTTCTGTCTGTGTATTTGTACTTTTACTTAAGTACATTGTATGAGTACTTTCTCCACCACTGCAGAGCTGTGACGCTCAACGCGGCACGCGCTGACCATAGACCAAACTATGGTCAGGCTAAAATGGAGACAGAAGAAAGACAGACCTTAAAGGGGGAGAGCGTTTCTCACACTTCCTCTTAAATTCACCTGTCCACCCTTCCTCAAGAATTCTAATTTCCTCTTTTTTTTGTCCTCCAAGATTAAAAACTTACAAACTTTTGCTCAGACTCCAGTTTCCCCACTCCTCCCAACAGCTGGAGCTCTTTTCGGGCCCACGGGTAATTACGAGAAGGAGCCTGCTAGGGGTTCTGCCTCCAGGGAGAGGGGGCTATTCGGAAGATGGAGGAAGGGGAGAAGGAATGAGAGGATGGAAGCGAAACGGTACCAGCTCCCGTTCATGCTGAGCAAGACATCCATCTCTTATTTCGACCCGCGCAGCCTCAGCCCTCGTCGGTGAGAGATCAGGTCTGGGAAATTGCCTCGCACTGGAACTGGAACTGAACTGGAGCGATTATCTCCCCAAAATGCCATTAACTGCACAAATCGAATACATTTTGAAGTCACTTTTAAAGGATGGCTATGACATTTTTTTTAATTCTTGTTGACATTTTTGATGCTCATTATAACCATATTGTACTCGGTTAATGCAAATACTGAGACATTATGGCAACAAAGTTTTTTTTTTTTTAATTAAGAAATACTTTAAATATATATCAGCTATATCTCAACTAGCAGCTCACAGACAAAGCTTGGTGGCACATTTTTGCAGCTTGTGTGCTGCTTTGTGGGCCAACACCGCAACCGCTTATTCAGCGTTTCCCGAAAACGTCTCTTTATATCAGTTTACTACTGCAGTAAAAGACAACGGAGTGTAAAGTTGGGGTGTAAAAGCCTTTAGTCCACGTTGCGAACAAGCTTTTGCGACGAGTGTCTCTTTTTCCCGAGCGCCGCTCTGGGCCTCGCCGTGCGTCCCGAGCCCGCTCCTCGCAGGTCGGGTTCTTTTGATTTGCCGGCCCATAAACACCTGGTGTTGTAATCTTTTACGGAGAGTTTTGCTGCCGAGCGGTGACGGCGCTTTTGACTGCGGCGGCTGAAAAAAAATCAGAGGGGATGGGTTCAAGACTCGCCGCGTTCCAACTCCGTCAATCAAAACGAAGCCGTCAGGACTGTGGCAGGTGTTTTGGAATGTGCAGTCAGACTCTGTTTGCTCCCTGGCGAACGGTTTGATGCTCGATAGATGCTCTATAGGCTTATCATAATTCACGGGTTGCGCTCAGGGCGTGATAGCAGCGTCTTAAATTTTCTTTGTTCTCTTTGGGGTCAGCTCCAGCAGGCTTGTGCCCCACCACTGATTTAATTACTGGTGGCTCAGAATAAGGCTGGCAATGTGGTTTAGGACTGGGGGAAAAAAACTATCAGGGTTGTCTCATTTGTGTTTAAAACCAGGTTCCACTCTCCCTGTTTCCCTGTGTTCAGTTCGAACTCCACGATCAATCCAGCACAGACGGTTGATTCCGGTTCAAATGAAGTCCTCCTCCCCCGTTTAACGGGTAGAGGAGTGACTCATTCCGCTCCTATATTCAGGAGAGTGTGTCCTTGCTTTGTGTGGGCATCTCTGAGCGTGCTGGAAGGGGAAACGGACACCGTTACTGTGCAAAATGGTGAGTGGCAGCAGGGAAATGGCAGCCCTAATTTCTGATTAGTTTAGCCTTCCCCTCATCAGCGCCGAGCTCTGCTTTCACCAGAAACAGTAACTCGCATCTGCCTGAGGAGGAGCGGCCATGGAAAGGATTCAAAATGATGCTTAATGGAGCCCGTATGAACAATTCAATTACTTTTAGCTGCAAACTTTGAGCCTGGGCGTTCCATAATATCCCAAATCTGTGATTCTTGTTCAGATTTCCTTGCTAAACGGGCTAATTGCTCACTTTAGTCATTTCTCAAAGAGTAAATAAAGCCTAATAAGTCATATCCTCTTCATTTATGATCCATTTTGGAGCGCTTCCCTAAATAAACGTGTGGCACTGAGCGCTAAAGCAAGAAATAGATGGCAGATACTGTTTTTTTTCCCCCAGCCTTATCTTATGCTGTGTGTGTCCATCCCTCCCTGTAATGAAGTGGACTCTAATTCTGGCACAGACAGATCGTTCGGATTCCTTCAGTTTCTCGATTTCCATTTCCAGCTCCCCTGACAAGCTGTCTACCAGATGTCTTCATCCCAGATATTTTAGTCCGATGGCAAGATAGGCAGAAGATTGGTGGATGTGGGAGAGCGAGTGGAGGAGGGTGGAGCGGGGGGAAACGGGCGCTTGCTGCTATTTTGCCGCCGAAATGGGCAATGCGGAGAAAAAAAGTTTAGCGGGGCACCGGGAGCTCAGTAATAAAGCTGCACACGCATTCAGAGTCGAGACTGGTTAGGATCTAACTGCACCCATTCAGACGCTCCGAAACCGCCACCTCGACGGCTTGATTTGTCTAATCAGCCTTCTCGCCTTCCACACTTCCTGCGGAACGCTCAAATAAGAGAAGTGGGGGGGAAAAAAATTCTAAAAAGACAGAGGTTTGAAGGCTTTCCACTGGAAGTACTATGCGGCAGGCTCTCTTTTGGCGCGCCATCTAATTGGTCCAATTTATCTGGTGGAAGCACGCTCGGCGGTTGGCTTCCGCAAGCGGCGTCTCGTGCGGTTGGTTGCGGACTCCCGTGGAGAACGGCTGGGCCATGGGGCCCATTTTGTGTGTGAGTGTGTAGGGGTGGGGGGGGGGGCAGCTGGCAATGGACGCAGCTGCCTGATTGTAAATCAAGCACCATTGTTCCCCATACTGTCCCAGCCGCTAAGCGAATGCTGAGCCACAAATAAAGACGGGCTGCCGCGCACACGTCTGATAAAGCCCGTTTCCTGGTGAAGTGTCTTAAAGGGACTGAAAGCGATTCGGCGCCGCGGAAGGCTAAACTTTTTCCTACAAATTTCAGCACCCTTCAGCGGCGGGTTATCACAAACTGAATGAAACTCACGGAGTCGCTGAAATGGCAGCAAAAAAAAACTTTCTCTGCTTGAGATTTTACACTATAATAGTGAAATCATTACTAGACTCTTTAACTTTATCTGATGCATCTTTTTTTTAATACAGTTTTTTTAACATCATAGGAATCAGAGGTTTCGACTGAATGATCCTCATGTCCATTCAGGGGCATTTCGTCAGGGTGTGTAAGCATTAGGAAGAGGTTTTTCAACCACTGAACCGTCAATACGAAGCAATTTCTGGTTACTTAGTTTCTTCTTTTAGTGTTTAACTCCGTCATGATCATGGAGTTACTTAAGAATAAACTCAAATAGGGAAGTTGTCTGGAGGAAATAGGGACATCCTAAATGGTTTGTATTTATTACCTTAAGTGGAAGTCCCCCCCCTCATTTAAAGATAACTTATATCTCTAACATGACAGAGAAAACCCTGGATAGCTTTTGGACTTATTGAAACTTCATTGAGTAGCTCTTAACATATTTCATTCTGATGTGCACTGACAACCTATTTTTATTTAAAAATAGGTTTAAAAATAGGCAATCACCCTTATAGCATCTTCATACTTGTGTTTGATTTATTACTCTCTTTATGTGTTTTAATCAATATTTTAGTATTTTTCCATGCTGTTTTCATGTTTTATGCTTAAAATAATCAATATATAAAAGTACATATACATTAAACAACCCTGCAATAAAGCATTTGTCCATGGTTCAACGTTAAATAAATGAAAAGAAAAAATCTGTGTTGCCAGAGATAAATTTTCCTCTGCTGGGGAGTGATGGACGTGACATTTTCTGCAAACCTCACAGATGTATTTGAAACCACCGAGAAGTTTATTTCCATCTTTTTTGTCACCAAGACAACTCCATAACCCGCCAGACAGATCAGAGTGGTAATGGCTTTAAATTCCACTCCGTCTCTTTCTCTCTAGCCCAGAGCTTCGTCAATTGCCGTCGGATTTAAACGGAGACGATGAATCTGCAGCTGCGTGTTTCTATTTTTTTTCCCTCCTCTTCTGCTCCTTCTGCCTCTTGAGTGAGGTCAGAAGGAGAATATTTTTCAAATGCCAAGTAAGAAACAAAGTGGCACTTATTGTGCGGCTCTGGAGCTGTTTGCAGAATCGCGTCCAATAGTTTTTACTCCTGTCATAAACAGAGAGCACGGAGATAGCGTCGGAAAAAGCCAGTGTGGCAGCACAAGGGTGAATGGAGCACAACTGACATCCTCCTTTTTTCATGCTTATCACATCCTTTTTCCTTTCACCATCCAGTTGTAGACACTTCCTTTTTATTGGAACTATATCTGTTCCTTCAGAAACATCACACACAGTTGGCAGAGGAAAGCACAATTAGCATATTCATGAGATGAATACAGTGGGAACTTTGGAGTTGTGAGCGGCGGCGGGCGGGGTGGGGGGGGTCTGGGAAGCTGTTTGTGTGCGCGTGTGTTTGTTGCGGAACAAAAAAGCAGATGGCACGGTGACTTTGAAAATCCAAAATTAGGTATGTTTTTGTGAACTTCATGCTCATTGGCTATGTAAATCACACAGTCAGACAAGTCATGAAAGACAATGCTGTGTGTTTTCGAGCTTTTCCGCGGAGGAGACGTTCGATTGAAATCTAACTGCAACTTGAATTCTCTCTTTACAGCTTTAATTCCGCACGTGTGAGCACGTACGTGTGCCCTCACGTACTGTCTACACTACCGTTGTGTGCTATTTCTGTACGAACACTGACAGCCAGTCATCTTGTACAGGTCATCTGATAGGTGGCTTTTAACATTAGATATCTGTATTTCTTGCACCATGCTAGCACTTCATAGGGTTATTTGACTAATGAATGCACAAAGGTCCTTTTATTCCCCGTTCATCTTTTCATCTTACCGTTAGATCTGACCTAAAACGCCAGATTTCAAGTGGTGGGATCAATTCATTTCAGTCTTTGACTTCAAAACATTATGCTGTAAGTTTGAACTGCTTTCTGACAGACAGACAGGAAGTTAATGCAGTCGATGCTTTAAATGAATTCACTATTATTCCCTCATTCAACAGTTTAGAGCATCTCTAACTGTAGAGCAGCTTAATAGTTTCAGTATTGGTGTTGTTTGCGTCTCAATGTCCCAAATCTTGTTGGAATGTGTCACAGATGCAGGCGCAAAAACTATGTTTGACAGCTTAAACCTGGGCCTGTGAAGGGGAGAAATATCCCTGGTTCATGCAGTCTGTTGTGAAAAGCAAGTCAAAATGAATGCTGATTTTCCACTCTGTCCAAAATAATTGGAGGTTATACGAACCTTTTTGTCTCTCATGGTAAGAAGTATTTGGAAACAGCGATTGGGAATTTCGAGTGTGTTCAGTAACTTGAGATTCAGCCCGATTGTTACTGTGCTGAAAAATATGGTCTTATTATCTCTGAAAATAAAAAAAATAAAGAAGCTTCCAACAGTTTCTTGCTTTGTTTACACCAACCAGCAGTGACTCCCTGACCTTTGACCCTCTGAACCTCTTTCCTTCGTCAGAGGCTGTTCCCCCCTGTCTTTTTATATAAACTTCCAATGGCAAAAAAAACATGTTTGGCCTCTGAAAACAAAACTTTGCAATGTCACTCCCTTTATGCAGCAGTGTGTTTATCCAAAATAGCTCCCATTTTGAGGAAAAAATAGTCGATCCTCCTGATTAATAATTACAGCGTCACACAGGCTCTTATGTGCACTCAGGTGATGAATGGCGACAATGGAGCAGGATGCAAAATCCATAACAGCTGAGAACAGAAAACCAACTCGATTACAGCAGGTTCACACAGTGCGACAGCACACACACACACACACACACACACACACACACACACACACACAACCACTCATCAGAGGCCAAAGTGGATAGATGAACTGATAGCTGATATTAGCTGGAAACACCGGCCCGTAAATGGATTTCATGTTTTAAACAGAAATGCAGTTATTCTCAGAAAACAATGATTAAGAATAATGTCCTAAATTAACTTTGCAGGCTGCAAAACTGTGGCTGCGGCGGTCAGGGTGAAAACAGTTTTGATAGCAGCCGGCAGCTTCTTTCGTGCCTTGTGTTTTACCGATTCCGATTAAATGGATCTCTGCTAAACATTTTTTTTACTCAGTAAATGTAGTTTTAGTTAACATATGCAGAGTAACATTAGGACACACATGCATACATTTTTCTGTTTAGCCAACAGCAAGGACTTACAGATTTTGAAAAACATGCTTCAGACAAAGCGGCTTTTTAAGGAAGCACGAAAACATCATGTTTGGAATGATTTCGCACAAGTTTTGGAGAGAAGGGAAGAAAGAGCACATTTGACGCATGTTGATCAAACCAAAAGATAAAAAACACAATTTTTCTTACAACTTTGGTGAAGCTCAGCTGCGTTTTGTTGAATGTGCTGGCATGTTCTTCTGTGATCTTGACCCTTTGGTTTTTCTCGTATTTTGCTGGTTTTTCAAAGCATTTTTTAGAAATGCTGCGTTTTTAAGTTTTTATTTTCTTCTTTTTTTTCCTTGGGGTTCTGAACTGGCTCCAATGAACCATTTAAAGCTTATTTTCTAAGGTGCAGAAAACAGGTCACTGGAGTTCTCTCTTAAAATTGTAAGGATTGGGTAAAGATTCAGGTAACTGGGAGCTAAAGAAATCATCACATGCAATTGGAGTTGACTTGACTAAACGTGGAACGCACATTTGAATGAGCATTTGTAACGCTTGCACACCTGTGTGTGTTCTTTAGACATGGCGCGGCGTTGGTGTACGTTGGAGGGCGGCTTCCTGAGTTACTACGAGACTGACCGAAGCCCCTCGGCTTTGGGAAGAGTGGACATCTCCCAGGTGGTGGCCCTGGCTGTGAGCAACTCGGAGTCGATGACCGGAGCGGGGTATGAACACACACTTACACACACTCACACACAAAGGATGTTGATATTATTATTTGAATGTATATTTTTTCACTGTATATAATTTCTACCAACCATTATTGACCCTACAGGTGAAAAACTGACTTGAAACCGTAACAAAACCCCTGATATTGGGTGCTTTTTTCAACAGAATGGAGAAATATTGTTTAATAATTGTCTAAATCCAATACAACGCATTGTCATATGCACAATAATTCATAATTTAGACGTCTTTCAGAGTGAACGGGCCACAGGTGGAACCATTCTGGGCGACGCCTTGCTTTTATTGGCTGACCCGTCGCGTGCGGCCCACGTAACGCCGCCCTCGGTTTGACATAAACACACACGTGCTTGTAAAGGCGGCTTTCAGCGGCACTCTTCCTCATCTGTCTTGTTAATCTCATCTCTGACGGGGCATCAGTCCCTTTAACGGAGCCATCGGGGCTTTACGAGCGCTATATTTCCAATCCACTCTGAAAGCGGAGCGGACCAATCGTGTGGCTTTAACAGCCACTTCCTTTGCCAGCCCTCCCCCCTCCCCCTCCCCCCTCCCTCCTCCCCACCATCGTTTTCCGCACTTCGCTGTCACATTACGACTCGGTTAAAAAGTTGCTCCTGCGGCAAACTTTTCTTTATTTCTCCTCGTCTTCACACACAAAGACGAAACAGCTGCTTCGATCCTTTTCTCTGTTGTGTTTCACGCTCCCACTGGATCACAGCATGTGTGTGTGTGTGTGTGTGTTAGTGTGTGTGTGTGTGTGTGTGTGTGTCTGTATGCATATGCTCCACTTCCAGAGCAAGGAGTCTGATAATGGCTTATGATAAAAGCAGAAACAAGCTCTTTAATGATACCGGCAGATGTTTAAAGACGGGACAGTGTGTTTATTTGTGAATGTTATCCATCCCACCATAAGAAACACATCTGGCAAGCTAAACCTCTGACCTCTCTAATGAGCTGGACATGTTCACACCAATACAACTGGCTCTGCGCATTCACCACCAAGCAGCAACATATTAGCTGGCGGCATACATCCCCGGTTACAGGTCACAGAGAAAAAGCCGCTATTCCTCCATCGCTAACACCTTTAATAGCCGTTTGTTTCACTAGATTAGACTCTGCCTCGCCCCCTCTCCTTTTTTCTTCCGCAACTTCCAGCGGTCCCAGCGCGCCCGAGCGCGGCGAGCGTGGGGACGTCTCACCTCTCGACTGTCTGCCGCTCATGAATATGAATGTGTGCAGATGACACACTCCCACCAGCAGCCTATCACAGCGCTACAGGAGGCCGTAGGTGTCGCTTCCATTAAACGCGGCGTCGGGGTAATTTCACCGTGGCAGAGGACGACGTGAATTATAGAGCAGCCCCGAACCCGCATCCGCTAACGTCGCATGAATATTACAAGCCCACTCCGGAGGAATTAATGCAAAGGGAGAATGTTGGCTGGTGATAAAGTTGAGGTTTTCTGGGGACTTTTTTTTTTTTTTTTCAAGACTATCTGTCTGTTTCAATAGCAATATTTGTAATTCAATACTGTCCTTGAAATCCAATGAATAATCTGTGAATGAAACGCTCTCACCATCTGCTCTTTTAGGCTTTTGGCGGCTCTCTGTACCGTTTTTTTCTGTCCTCGCTTTTCACCGCTCGGCTGTCTCGATTACGGCAATTAAAAAGAAAAAAAGTGTACATAAAAGAGGGCTTTGGAAGAAAGAGCATTCAGAACCTTAAGCTTTAAATACAATCCAGGGAACAATGTTGGTATCTTGGTGCTCATGAATCCTCTGCGGCAGACGTCTACGCCAGGAAAGTCAAATTTACTCCGTTTCTTATTGAAATTAAACTACTCTTATTTTGATTTGAACTAACAATAAAACTGTTCCTCCGAGAGTTTCACATGAACACGAACAGGTTTGTGGGTGAAACTCTAACTGAAAGCATGAAGTGAAGTGTGGTTTTAATGTGGAAAGTGGACATGACTGCACTAATAACAGCAGCATGAGCTCCTTTGCACATGTCAAACTTTTAAGGAAGTGAATATCTCGATGCAGTTCAGGAGCAGAGAGTAACCAAAATCCAGTGGTTCCACGCAATCAGCATAAAGAGAGCCCCTCAAATTGTTTTCTGTTATCATTGCCCACGATGGTGCCATGCAAAGATGCACTTTTTGCCACTTTCCCCTCCACCCCCAGGCTTTGATACTGTAACAGGTCCTATTCGTAAGCCCCATTTGAAACTAGCTAGTGTTCAAAACCACATTGTGGTTGCGTATCCTCACAAACACCTGTTTCGCTTCCTTTGGAACACATGTTTATCAGCTGCTAATTTAAAAGCCACTACATGCAACTTTGAAACCAACGCTTGTATCACACTTGAACTGACGTGGAGATGACAAATTAAAGTGCTGTTCACGAGAGAAGGAAGAGCCAAGCGGAAAGTTGAGAGGCATTTCGGCGCAAAACAAAAAAGAAACTTTAATGTGGCGGAGAGAGAGCAGAGCCACAAGTTGAAGCTGTCAGTTTACGGGTTGATCTATGTTCCTATCCTCACCTAAGGCCATGAGCCGTGGGTAGCGACTGAGAGAATAGGATTGCAGATACAAACAGGGGAAATAAGCTCCCTTCAAGAGGTGTCACCTTTGGCTCAGTCATTCCAAGGAGTTTAAAGCAGAGCCGCTGCTCTTTTGATCAAAAGGAGTCAGTTCAAGTGCTGCAGGGAGGGGTGGGGGGGCGTGGAGTGCAAGGATGGAAGGATGTCTCCCGTAAGGCTCTCAGGATGGATGTTTATTTGCAGACTTTCAGGTGTTATTCATGTATGAATGATATTAGAGATACATTTGAAATTGAGATAATGTCTTTAGCTTTGTCTCACTACTTGTGTTAGTATTTTCAAGCTTTTTAGATGTCTGTTGAAATAAGTCATAGATGTCATTTCCTGCTAAACAGGTTGCTCAGTTCGGGCAGTGTCTAACGCCATGTTTGTGGTCTTAACTTCTAACACTTCTGCTTTGTGTCATACTTAATCTAGCCTGGCACGTCTCAAACAGGGATAGAGCAGTTAGCCCGAGCGCCCAACCTTTTTAACCAAGTTGAACCTGAGAGTTTGAGGCTAAAACCAACACAAAGCGCAACCTTATTGGACTGTATGAGGAGAAATTCAGGTTTTTTTTTAGCGATGAGGGAAGAAAAACCTGTCACCTGTTTCCTCTCTGATCCTGCAAAATAGTTGCTTGTTAGATTATATGCTAACAAGCATCTCTTAAATCTTTTAAAGCCATTCATAACAGAAGGCCTGGCAATAGCTGCGTGCTCACATTCCTCTGCTCATCACCTTGGCTTCCCTTCGCTTTGCCACGCCCTCCATCCCTCCCCCCTCCCTCTGGGACCCCCTTAACGCGGTGTTCATCTCTCATCCCTACTGTTCTTTCCTTACCTTAGCATTTGCCAAAAACAACAATGTAATCCTCCGCCGCCCACCCCTCCACCCCCACCTCCTCCCATAGGAGTTCCTCTAACAAGCTCCTGCACACCTGCCAGCTCAAAGACAGGATGGAGGGGGGGGGGGGGGTTATGAAGGTGGCGAGGTGGAGGGAGGACGGGATCACGCGACGGGCGCACAAACACCCACGCCTGGCCTGTTCCCATGACACCGGCCAGAACCGAGCAGCTCGGAGCTGCCGCGACCCCCGGTGACACGTCCCCTTAAACGCCCCATTGGCGTAGCGTTTAGATCCGCTACTCTGCAGTGTGAGCAGCCCATTAAGGCAGCGATCACATGACCTGTGCACCTCCACGAGGTGCGCAGGTGGGGGTGGAGAACACAACAAGATGAGAGGGGCTCACAAGAGTTGTGCAGCTAACTTTTGTTGGCTAGTTTTGCTTGAATCCATCCTCTACTTTATCATTGGATGCAGAAAGAAGAAGGTCCCTTAAAGATCAGCTCATAGACGTCGTCGAAATAGTTTTGCTCATCTGAATTTATCACAAAAAGCTCACAGCTCTGAGGTTTTCTCAATTCAAATGACCAATGAAATGCCACTAATTTCCACCCAGTTTTGAAGCTCGGTTGTATCGCAACATGAAAACGCAGACCATCCAAAGGACGTCCGGAAGTTTGTACACATATGTTGTATTAAAAGACAAGGGTGGGGGATCTGTTAGTCATTTTAAGACGCAGTGCAGTCATTATTTTCCCTTATTGTTGCTTGCTTTGCGTGACAGCAGTCGGGCTGGCGCCCGTCAGATGTCTGCCTGTTTATTCTGCGGCTGACTGAACAGATGTAGCCAAATATTCATCGAACACATTCACTTCCTCGAATTACCTGCCGCTAATTCCTCCTAATCAACCCATTAGTGTCAATAACGGCAAAGAAATTGTATTTGTTCCAAAGGCGCGCGTGCTTGAAGTTGCTGAAAAAAAGAGGCCCGGAAGCTAAACGCGTTCGGTGAGGGTTATTCCGACAGCTGTTTGCGTGAGGAACCCAAGTAGTGACAGATGATGGAACTTCAACACAATTCTCAGCATTTTGGGGAACATACTGTATCTCTTAGCTTTTACCAAAGGGCAAGTGGAACAGCAGACACGATGAAAAACACGATTTCGGAGGCTAATCCAGCTTCAAATGTTCACGGGGGAAGGCATTAACCCTTGTGTGGTGTTCGGGTCTGTGGGACCCGTTTTTATTTTTTACTAAAAGAAAAAATGATACAATGAATTAATTTTTCAAACTGAATGGCTTTTTCACTGGCTTTGGCTCATTTTCTGTGAAGAACATATATCAGAATTCATATTTAATGCCCACACACCGTACACCCCCCCCCTACACGTTTCTATTACATACAAGATGTTCGGGTCCACTGGACCTGGGGCTAAAAGAAGTGTGGAAATGAATGTTCTGTAAACCACACACAGACACACACGCACACACACACACACACACGCACTCACAATGTTGCAACCTTGTGTGGGAACCCCAGGTGCACAAACACAAAAGAAACAGTTCCCACACATTGTTTGTCTGCTCTAATTTTCTCGCACATTTCACCCTCTGTCTATCTGCTAAATATTGGGGTTCTCTGCCCAGAGGCCCTGGGATTGATTTTGGATGAGAGAGAGAGAAGTTAAGATAAGGTAAACATCTGTTCAGTATTTTAATATTAAAGTGATTTTGAGGCATTAAAAGCCACAAAATGCAACGGGTCTGTCAGACCCGCGAACACTGGCTGAGTTACAACAATATGAACGCCACACAAGGGTTAAAGGTGTTTTCGATCGGGCTGTTTGTGCTTTTACGTGTAAAGGCCTTTGCGTGTACGGCAGGGCCGTGTTCACCGTGGAGCTGCACCTGCAGACCGAGCGCGCGCTGACGGTGGGAGCCGAGACGCAGGAAACGCAGCACGACTGGATCCAGGCCCTCACGAAGGTGAGTCTGCGAATGTGCTGCTTTTCACACTCCTTGCCTCCCAACACACACGCTAACCCTCAGCCTCTTCCAATAGCCGCCTCCATCTTAGTTAGAATTCCCAGCACAAACGTGTCCCCTTCCTTTTATTTCCTCGGTCCCAGGCAACGCAGTCATCGGTGGCAGAATTAGTCCATATGTCTCTCCATCTGCGCCAGAGTCCTCGTGCTCCTTCCGTACACGGCGGAATCTCAACCTAGTCACACCCGCTCGCGTTTTTTTTTCCCGTCTTATTCCCCTCCCTGGGCGGCACGGCGGTGTGGTGGTTAGCACTGTCGCCTCCCAGCAAGAGGGTTCTGGGTTCGAATCCCGTGAGAACCAGGACCTTTCTGGGTGGAGTTTGCATGTTCTCCCCGTGTCTGCGTGGGTTCTCTCCGGGTTCTCCGGCTTCCTCCCACCGTCCAAAAACCTGCATGTTAGGTTGATTGGAGATTGGGGAAATTGCCCTAAGGAGTGAATGTGAGTGTGAGTGGTTGTTTGTCCTTGTGTGTCTCTGTGTGGCCCTGCCATGGACTGGCGGACTGTCCAGGGTGTACCCCGCCTCTCGCCTGTTGACCACTGGGATAGGCTCCAGTTCCCCCCGCGACCCCATCAGGGAATAAGCGGTATTGATAATGGATGGATGGATGGATTCCCCTCCCTGCAGAAGGTTTCCCTGTCACGAATCGCAGCCACCTTTTCCAACTCCCGTGTTTTTCTACCCGCAGTGCTTCGTCCCGTCCAAAGTGGAGGGGCTGGTGCGGAAAGACGCCGAGCTGATGGGCAGACTCCACTACAAGGAAGGCCACGACCTGTACCACTGGAGGACGGGGTGGTTCACGCTCCACGGGTGCGCCCTGCGCTTCAGCTCGGGCGAGGCGGAGGGAGAGGAGGAAGTCCTTCAACTCAAACAGCTGCAGGAGCTCAGTGAGCATCTCATTAGCTTCCATTGTTATTTTAATCGGTAACTCTTTCCCTCTCTCGCGTTGTAATGTGGGGACACGTTTAACAGCCCTTTTTTTTTTTCATAGAAGCTGAGAGAAAAATCAAATCAGTGTGTCGGTGAACTCAATTCGAACATCTGATCTCCCCAAATTGAAGCGGTTACTCTGCAACTCTTTAGAATTTCTTTGATTATTTAACAATATGAGAATTATTAGCTTCAAACTGAACTGAAATTGAACCTTATGTTCAAGTTAATGCAAAGTACTTAGGACTTAGTACTGATACTATTTGCCATTCTCATGTCACTATTAAGAGTTTTTGTAATTTCTGTTTCAACGCCCTTTAGAAAAAGCTGTAAGGGCATCACAGTGGTCATTCACTTATAATGTTCTCCAACTGAGAACATGGGTTTATATACCCGGGATGGAAAACCAAAAGCACACAAAACATATTCAGTTTGTAAAACTGTGTTTTTGTGTTGAGATTCTGTTAAAAACTCCAGTTAGACGCATTTATGTTTGTAGAGCTGCTCCACTGTTGACCGCTCTTATATTTTAGACCTCTCATGGTACAACTAGACATAAAAACCTCAATCAATGTTTACTTTATTCAAACCCGGCTGTTGTTTTTTTTGTTTTACAAACTTTTCGTCAAACAGCGAAACATTTTGAAGGTGTGAAAAAAAAACTATTTGAGCTTCGAATGAAATTCACCAAAAAAGAAAAACATTTCACTTGAACTTGGTCCAAGGAACTAATCAGCGCTTGATTTGTGAAAAATTGGCCAAAACCATTGAGTATTTGGGGCATAAAGCCACAACAACCAATCTATGGAGCAGTCAGGTTTTTGTTGTTTAGAGTCCTGTAAGCTCAAAAGGCAGTTTGACAGGGAACAAAAAAAAAAAAAAGAAACCTCACTCACCTGAATCAAAGCTGAGTGGGCTTTTGTCAGAGCACTTTGCATACCTTAGTTTATCTCCGTAAACGGCTCCAGTTTATTACGGCAAGACGTCCCCGTAATAGCGGCTGTCGACCTTTAATAGGCAATGAATCAGATATTTTCAAATCTCGGAGCCTAAAAGCCTTTCTGCTTCTCTTCTTACACTTTATAGTTGAAGGGGTCGGCGGCGGTAATTTTTGCGGAGGCCGTGCGGAGATTTTCGTCTTGTTAACTTTCATGCTGTTTTCTCATTGTCTCTGTGAAGGCAGGCCCCCTTACCGCTCGCCTTCATCACTTCTTAATGACGCCGGAGGCGGCGTGCAAGTGACCAGTTATCGAAGGCATTACGGCTTCTGGCATCATTGCACATTACAGCCGGATCTCTGCTCCGACAGGCCAGCCTTAAAGAGAACAAAAAAAGACCTACTCGGAGAAGCACATTAAGAGACGCTCTGTTAAAATAAAGCGAATAAGGGTCGATGATACATAATGCACCGACAAGCAGTCGTCAGCCAAAATGGGATTTCCGGAGCTCACCAGAGGGAAAACACAAATTTAGACGAGGTTATTATTACTGTCGGTATTATTACTGTACTTCCACATCACAGGCAAACATGACTTATTTAAAGTCTTGGAATGTGCCAGCAAGAGTAAAAAGGCTCTTATAGTTCAAGCATGCTTCAGCCGATGATGGAGATTTTTTTTGAAGATTTCAATTGATTGCGCCAGTGTGACATTCAAACAGAAGGAGCAGAGAATCAATGGATCTTTTTAATCTACTTACAGCTCGACGTGGATCAAATCACGCTAAGTGCCGCCCCATCTTCTCACCTGGGGCGGGATAAAGAACTGCAGCCGGGTTCATTTTTATTCCCCGGCTTTCTCGAACCATATTTGTCACAGCCGGGGAGCCGCTGGTGCCAGAAGGGGTCTGGGTTTTGTCAGAGGGATGGCGGGTTGCGGAGCACTAAAAGGATCGCTTCAGGATTCGCAGTCTGTGACATGGGATTAACTGTTATTTTCTCTACAGTGACACCGCCACATGAAAGGTGCCCCCTGTGTCGCACTCGGGGATTAAATAAACCCACTTTTCAATTAAAAGCACTACATGTTTCCAACATGCCTCGCTTCAAACTGTGTAGGGACTTTATTTTGATTTGTACAGACTGTGGGGCTGGCTTTTCTTTGACCGCAGGCTTCCAGAGATTCTATAACCGATTGATATGCAAATGCGGACTGGGCTGAGTCTAAAGCAGATTCTTAAACGTGACCTTTACCTGTTTTGTTCTAAATTTCCTGGTCTGGCATTCAGCCTAATTCAACGTTACGGTATAATTAGGTCCATTTTGAGAGTCCGTACCGCAAATTCTTGTTTTGAATCTGTGCATTTTTGTCGGTTGTTTGGTCGAATTAATCTTGACAACAAATATCAGTAAGGGACAAAAAGCAATCCTCTCTATATAAAAAAAAAAATCCTAAAAGCTTCACAGGCTCTAGAAAAGAGGCTGATAGGTTTGTCCTTCCATTTGTCAAGTTATCAGCAGCACAAGAAATATGAAACAAAGTGAAACGGCGAGGAAATTAAAGGAAAAACTAGAGTAATCCTTAACTTTATACAATGCAAAAATCCGCGTGCCCACCCAGAACAAAATGAGAGCTTTTATTTTAAACTGGTGCTCTCCAACTCTATCTTGATGATTTGGACCCAGAATATGAATGCTAATCCAGCCTGAGAGGACTCCACACTGTAAAGGGGAAAAAGCGTCTTTTTTTATCATTCCTATTACGTTTAGAAATCCCAGCTAACAACGTTTAAAAAGAGAATCAGCGGTCATGATAATTTCTGTTCAGTTGGAAGTCGATTTGGATCGGGCCGATTGCTTTTCTGCTTAATGTCACAGGCTGCAATCACACAATACACAAGATAATTTTAATGAGGGCTGCGATAAGTCTGAACAATGATCTCTGGTGTTTGGTGCCTGCGACTCTGGGAGATGGAGCCAACCACATTAATCCAACTTTGATTTTCCCCTTTTGAATTGGTTTTCGCCGATAAATGTTTAGATTAAATGTCCTCAGTGGAGAATGGGACTTCTATTCAGTCATTGGAGCTGTTTTAAAGAAAGCAGGTCCGCTTTTCTTAATTTTACAGACACACAAACACAAATGGGGTATCTGAATGGACATGATACCAGTTAACCACAACCCATCTGTCACAGCCCCGGCTGTGGCTCCTGGTCCAGCTTAAATTTTTGTTCGGTCCTGGTTTTTTCTCCTGCCTGTAGTTTCCTTTTTGCGCACCTGTTCCCTATGTTGTTAATTTCCTCTTTGTGTTATATACTGAAATGTTTCAGGACTTGGTGCCGGAGTATTGATTTGCCTGCCGTACCTCTGGTCAGAGGAATCTGTTTTCGTTTGAATAAAGACCTTCTTTCTGTGAGAACAAGCAAGCCTCCATCGTGTCTGTCTCCGCCTTGGAGTCTTCTCCTCACCGCCTCGTGACACCATCAATGTTTGGACTAAACTGGAGCCTGAAACATTTCTTGAAGAATGCGTCAAAAAAGCAAAAACTCAAACACATCGAGACATGAATGCACCTCCTGTCAGACACTGGCTGAGTTTATTATCAGGTCTTCACACGTCTTATCCAACCCAACCAGGAGTTGCTGCCATGAGAGGGAAAAAAAAACACTTGTGTTTTCTAATTTTGTGAAGAAAAACTTTTTTTTTTTCAAATAACAGCTTTGATGAGAACAAGGCAGCAGACTTAGTTCCTTATCACATAAGTATATAAAGTAATGAAAAAAAAACCCACTGAGCTGTTAGATGGATAAAAGCGGATTTATGCGCGTTTGTTCAAACGGCACATGACAAATGTTTCGCATTTACCTGATAACGTTTCTAATAAACCTCTCTCAAGTCGATCTCTTAAGTTCTTTGCTTTCTTCTCTTGTTATTTGGATCAGAATGAAAGACTGTGCCCTTGAAAATGTGCCAGTCGAAATGAAACGCTAACTAGGAAATTAGTTAGAAAAAGCCTTTAGTGGGGATTAATTGTTTTTACTGTCTGGGCGAGTGTACAAAGAGCTACACAGAGGCCTTGTCTATCAAAAATAACACACTTCTTTGTCCAAATATATTTATGCTTTATTTATGTTTCGGTGATCAGGAAGTTTCACATTGAGTTGGAAATGCCTTACAAGGTTACATTGGTTTAATGGGAAAAAAAGCTCCTTTAAATTGGCAAGGCTTTGGTTTTTTGTAGATAAAAGGGTATTTGCTGTTCGGTGGTACAAATCAATCTCCTAAAATCAACAGTCGAAGGTGAGGTATTCCATCCTCCTCCTCTATTTTTCATCTTTGTATCCATTACTTGAGAACATGCAGTGCTTGAGTGTGATGAAAGTGCCAGATGTTGTTGCTAGGAGATTTGAGCCGAGCGTTGTCTCTTTTTTTTTTTTTTCCGCGCTTTCTCGGCAGTGTGTAATTGTTGCCAAGCAGCTGTTTGAAGCCCCCAAAGAGATTATGTCGGAGCTTTTGTGTCCCTCCACACAGTTTTTTCTGAATCTTGCTCTCTTATTCCGATTTAAAGAGATTGATTGTGCAGATGGCAGCAGGTTTTTTATTTTATTTTATTCTATCTTTCTATATGTGTTGAATAGCGGGTGCAAAACAAACTTGTTTATTTGAAGTCAGAGCATTTATGTGAGAATTGAGTACAAATAACAGCACTTTCAATTTGGCCCACTTTTCTCGACAGTTTAATCTGCCGTCAGTCGGACAGGGGCACAAAGCCTGAATTCATGTTTCCCATTACACGAAGGAAACCCCATTAAATCCAGTGCCATGCATTTGGTTATTTCCATTAATGCACACGTCTCTTGCTTTCTTCCCCCACTTCAAAAGCAGCTAGATTTAACCTGGGCCTTCTCAAAAGGTTGGTTACATTAAAGCTAGTTAGTGTTTCTTTTTATGTATATGTCAGTGTGATGCAAAGTTTTTTTTTTTTCATTTATACCCTCAGACGCTTTTTTCCAGTCTAGTCCTAGCAGGTGTTTAAAACTGGCAGTGGTGTCAACATTCACTCCGCCGTGCCATAATGTTTAATCACCACGCGGCTAAGATTGATGAGGCCCTGTCAACGAAGCCGTGAGACAAAGAACGTCTGAGGGTGTCCCGAAGTCTCCATGCGTGACATTACAGGAGAGACACACTCCTTAAATGACACTGCCCTTTCATTCGCAGCCCCAATATGAACAGTGAAGTTGTATTCTCCTTTTTTTTTTCCCAGCTCAACCGAGCTGTTTGAACGTCTATATGTTGCAGTGATATGGGAGAAATATTCAGATGGTTTCTAAAAGGAATAAGAGAAGAATCGTGGAAGCGATGGCTCAAAGTTTTCTAACTTTTTTAGGTTTGACCGAATGTTTCTTAAAATCTCTCTCGTACACTTTATAATGGAGATCGGATCGGAATCCGATTTTAAAATGCGTGTTATTTATTAAAAAGTCCCAAGTGGGCTGAGGAAACAGGGCAGAGGTCGACTCGAAATCAATTGTAAAGTAGGAAAAAAACAGTGGTTGGAATGCCATGAATTGCTTTTTTTATTTTGAGAGAAAAAAAAGAGAAAAATGAGCGGAAAGTTATACCTGAATGTTGCCTGTACATTTATGTCTAAACTGACAGAAACAATTTTGTTAGTCAAATTATAGTGATAATAAATTAAATCAAGAAAGGGGAGGGGGATTAGAGCTGTTTTGCAGTGAAGCTCACTGTTTAAAATTATACCAATACAAAAAAAACTAAAGGACCTTCATGGAAAAGGCTTAAATAATGGATTTATTGAGTTTGTTCTTCAGTGTAAATTAATTACAGTTGTTTTCTTGCTTTAACTTGCGTTGTCATATTGATTTTCTAACTCTGTTTGACTGTTCTTTGCCTTCTGATCAGTAAATCAGTAAATGCATATTGTTACAAACGCATCAGCTTTCAAAGCATTCATGTTTTTTTTTGCAGAGACCGAACACTTTCAAATGCAAAACCGTCCCAAACTGATTATGTCGCGTGTGGCTTTTCAAAAAAATGTTTCCTTTTGTGGTTTCATTTGACATCTCACTGTCTTCTCTCTCCACAGCTGTCTCCACACATACCGAGGGCGAGGACAAGATCCAGGTCCTTCTGATGGTGGAGGGCGGAAGGTATGATTTGGGCCGGGGGGGAAGAAAAAAAAAAGTGGAACATTTGCTAATTGGCCGTATATTTGCGATACAGCAACAGTGCACATTAGGCAGTCCTGTTAGCTTTGACTCAGGCTTTTGTCTTGTTAGTCTGAACGCACTTCACCTACTGTAACCATCCGTGGTAATTAAAGTCTCGCTAGACTGCCTGCCTGAGTTAGGGAGTTTTACCCTGCAAGCCCTCACACAGGCTGAGGATTGTAGCCTCCCTTTTAGACTAATACAACAAGACTTTGTGCTTACTTTGCTAATTGCTGTTTGTTTGTGCGCTTTTTGATCAGACCTTGTGGGAAAGCGGCGGCTGTTTATAGCCGTGTGCTCTGCAGAAGCCCTTTCGGATTCCTTTAATCTTGTTGGCTGTTTGTTTAATGATTAAGAAGCACTTCTCCAAGTATAGAAACTTTATGTTTTGGCACAGACACACAAAAAACTGGACGCCGGCGTTATTATCAGAAGATGACGCGTCCCTTTTTTTTTCCCTCGCCTCCTTTGAGCAGGACGGTCTACATCCACGGCTTCAACAGGACGGACTTCGATCTGTGGCACTCCGCCATCGCTCTGGCTGCAGGCACCGACGGCAAAGCACTCAGTGACCAACAGCTGACCAAAAACGGCGTCCCCATTATTGTGGACAGCTGCATTGCTTTTGTCACCCAGTATGGTGAGTTTGCCGTTCACGTTTACTTGCAGGGAAAAGGCCAAAAACACCGATACTCATATATTTCCCCTTGATTCATCCAGCATTCACTGAAAAGATGTGGATTTTATACTCTTAATGAAGTAAAAAAAAATAAACTAAATCCATTTTGTAGAGTACAATCCCTTCTCAGTGCATGATCAATACAAACTGTGTGATGGAAGAGAGAGAAAATGGACCAATATTTTCATTGTACCTGCTATCTCTTATAAATTGGCCGCCCTCTGCCTCTCTGCTCAGGTTTGTGCCAGGCCGGGGTCTACCAAAGGCCCGGCGACCCTGCGCGGGTGTCCCAGCTCCTGGAGGACTTCACCCGCGACGCCCGAAACGTGAAGCTGAGGAAGAAGGAGCACCAGCTGGAGGACGTGACGGACACCCTGAAGACGTTCTTATCTGAGGCCGAGGACGCGCTGCTGACCAAAGAGCTCTATCCATACTGGGTGTCGGCTCTGGGTGTGTGCCGTGTTCCCTTTTTTTTATATTAGATTGTTAAAAATCTGACATGAAATGAGTATTTTAACTCATTGACTGCCAGAGTTTTTTGAGCATTTTGACTGATTTTTCAAGAGCCACAGAATAGTTTGTGCTATGACTATGTAAACACCGAACACACCAAAAGAAAGAGTAGACTCTCTTCTTTCATCAGGAAAAGAAAATTGTTTCTACCTTATTCCGTTCTTCTTCGACTTGCGTCTCACCGGCGACATGTTCTCTCATAGCGAACCGTTACGTTTTTTTTATTTGCCTACAGTCTATGCTCATCTCCCATCAAAAGTGGCACTGCCACCTAGAGGGTCAATTTGTTACTACATACTCTGTCTAGAAGCCTGATATTTACGGACAAGCTTTAGCAGATCGTCCCCCAAGCCACTCTCGTTGAAAAACATAAAAGACGTCCATAGACGTCTTTGGCAGCCAATGAGTTAAAAGTAGAAACCGAATTCTGTCTATTTCACATTAGGATGAAGATGTGAAATGTGAAACAAAACTCTTCTTTCATATGTAGTTTCTGTAATTTAGGCTTAAAATCAAGCATTTCCCTTTGTGTCTGTTTGCCTCATTTCTCTCCTGACTGCTTTTGCAGATGAAAAAGAGAAGAGCCAGAGAGTGAAGAAGTACTCCACTTACATAGAGAGTTTGCCAAAGATCAACAGGTCAACCCTCGAAGCTCTGCTACAACATCTGTACAGGTATACAGACACAAGGCTCACAAAGGCTTTACACCACAGGCACCTTCAGCTAAGGATGCTTCAGCGAGGCGATGTCAAGATGGAGGTCACAGCACTTTCCAAGCCCTCGCTGTATTTTCAATTAAAACGTCTAAAAAGTAAAGGAGGAGTTCCCTCCACAATAATTAGGTTTATTTGCATGTTTTTGATGACTGGAGACATCCAGACAGAATTAGCGCACAGTGTCCAAAAGGCTGTCTGATAAATTGCCTGTGCAGTTTGCAACGGAATAGAAGAAATCTGCTGTTATTGTCAGTATCATGTTGAGGATAACGCCACACTTACAGTGACTTCATGCACAAAGTTTGGATTTATCACCGTCGGCAACTTCTGGGTGGCAGATGTACCCCGTCAAGGGAAAATGAGGAATGATTTCAAATCCTCCTTGCGCTTAAAAAGTGTCTTGAAATGATACTAGCAAGGTGTCAAAAGGAATGAAACTTTGTTTAAAGGGAGCGTAAAACAAATCCAACAAAATGCCGAGCCAAAGTTCGGGGTTTCAGAGACAGCCTGCCATGCTGCCGCATCGCAGCACAAAGCCGTTAGCTCCTCCACAGCTAATTGGATTAAAACACAAACACTCGGCTGTCCTCGTGTCCCACTCACCGAGGCTCACATTACACACCGGTCCCTCAGATACCTGCTCTAAACGGTTATGATTTAGCCGCTAATTACACAGACTGTTTCAGGAACACCAAATTGTCTCAGAGTTTGGCTTAAGGCCTTAGCTTTGCGCCCCTGTGAGGGCTCGGGGAAGCGATGGGAAGAGATGCGCATTCAGGGATTTTAAAAGGAATCATTTCCCCCCTCTGATTCAGGATTCAGAAGTGCGCCCACCTCAACGGCATGCCCAGCGAAAAACTGGCCTCGGTCTTTTCCTCCTGCTTGTTCCAGACGCGGGGACAGACCTCGCAGGAAATCAGCGTGGTCCATGACCTCATCACCAGCTACGTGACCCTCTTCAGCGTGAGTCACAGCGTTGTTCCTGCTTTTTAAAGAGTATGCTCTTTGCCATCAGACAGCGGTGCCAAACTTTCTCTGAGGATGGCAGAAGACCATTTGTGTTAAATGTACCTCCAAAAACACAGTAACTTATATTTCCACAGATCATCCCATAGATATTTTAGGTTTTAAGTGAAAAGCTCTTTGATTATATCTACTTTATACAGATAAAGTAAACAAAAATCCCCTATTTAGTGAGTTTCAGTATGATTGTGCGTTAAATGAACACAATTAGCTTTTCGTACACAGCCATGCAGACTGACTTCATTGTCTCATGCACACCGTCGTGCACGTATGGTCATTTTGAGAGAAGGCCAAGGGTCAAAGGGCCAAACCACCAAAGCTCCAGTTATCGTGCAGCTTGATGGCGTCTCAATCACCAAAAAAAACAACAAAAAAAGTCAATAAAGTGAGAAGCGACCGCAGTGCTTTTGGTTATTTATTTGTGGTTGCTTGAAATTTGAATACATTAAAGTCAGTCGCAGCCCTCCGCGGCCGCTCTGTTTAACACAGCTCTTAATATCTCTGCGGCTCGGTCCTCATCGTCGGATCTGTTTATTCGTCCCAGCAAGACCATCGCAGACACTGTCGGAAGCCTGTAGCCCACAGTCTGATGTAACGGGCCTTCCTGCATTAATCATTCTTAACAACCGCCACTGCCAGAGATCAACAGAGAGTCGCGGTATCACTCTACTGCACCACTAAAGCAAGCAGCAGGCAAGACTTTATTCACCTCTTGTCCTTCAACTACCTGGGGAGCAGAACTCGTGTTGCCAATCTCCACAACAGGATTGACTTTGCTGATGTGGGGATGTGCTCGAAGGGGGGTGTGTGTGGAGTCGGCGTTACCCTTGGAGTGCTGCCTCAGTCATGGAATACGCCGCTAATTCCCCGCGGAGCGCCCGGATCAGTTCGGGGACGCCATGATTCACATGACAAATAGCCATTAAGCCCAGCCAATCCCGAGCCCCGATGGCAATGAATACGCTAACTGTGACATGAAAACGAGTGAGACGTCGCGCTAATTAAAGCGGCGGTTCTGCGCTGGCTGTTGCTGACGGGGCCCATTATCAGGCCTAAACACACACACAATGAGTTTGCGAGACTTCAGCAATCTTTTTCTGCCATGTGTACGAGCAACAAAGCGAGTCGCTCTCTGAGAAACGATAATGCCATTAAAAAGTGCTGGAATAAGAACAATGATGGCCCGTGCTTTGGAAGAATAGAGCATTCGCTTGATGCTGAGCTGTCTCGAACATTCAGCCAACTTTCTCAGTTTTAGAACTGAGAAAGTTGCAAAAGGCCCCCCCCCCCCCCCCTTTTCCCGAAACACAGCTTGCATGTTCATCTGTCTTTTCTGATGTGTCATGTTTCATATTAAAAAGCCGAAACGGTTATGACTGTTGCAAAAATGCCTTTAAGATTTTGCCAAGCGAATCTCGCAAATTTAGTTTGCCTGATGGGAAAGTTTTTGCCGTGGGCCGACTTTGAATGGCGATGTGTGTGTGTGTGTTTGCGCGGTGCTACCGACAGGTCAATGAAGACCAGGTGCAGCAGATGGAGAGAGAAAATGGCTTCATTACACGCTGGAACGACAAGAAGGACACCTCGGTAAGTCGACCCCACAGAGCCCAAATGGAAACGCGTGCTCTGTTTATGTCTGAGTGTGTGCATTGGGGGGTACACAAAGGTGGGATTTATTTGAACAGGATTTCTGACTAAAACGAGGAGACCAAGAGCAGGTGGGTGCAGGGAGAAAAAAAAAAGGGCTTTGTGCCTGTTAACCTTTTACGGCAAGAACTTTGATGCCCGGATGTCGAGAAAAATGCTTTATTCCGATAACTGAAGGGGGAAAAAATTAAATCAGTCTGTGCCGATGTTGTTGAAATCTAAAGTCAATTTTTATTTTTATTTTACTGCTTTCTTCTGCCCCCGTCGTCTTCCCTCTATCTAGCCTGTGGGGTTTGGGAGAATGTCTGCTGCTGCCAGGCAGGTGGTTTGTCAGTGGAAAGCCAGTACTATTATAAAGCTGTCAGTGGTAAGAACTGCGACGATATGTACGATATGATTCTGAATTTGAAGGTTTACGGTTTTTTGTGTTGACGAATCATTAGATTTTCCCATTAAAAAGGTTTGTTTATGGTAATTATAAGTAAACACAGAGCACAGTTGGTGGCTTTACTTTACTGACGATTTAGAGTCAAGTCATTTAACATAGTAATCTTATTTCACTTTACCCCTGTCAGTTTTAATCACCGTCTGCCTTTTCGGGTACGCGCCATGTTAAAAGCTGAGTACTGTGGCTGCAAGAGTTTGGGAACCCCAGCAGTCATGACAAGTGCTCAAGAGAAGCATTTTAAAAGCCCTAAAGTGAAGAACTCATTATATTTATCTATTTGAGTCCACAGGTGTTTTTTTTTGTAGCTCCCAGCGTCGGAAAATATGAAGAAAGTTCAAGAAAATGTGGTTTTCCACCCACAGATTTATGAAGCCCGCATTGCAATAGTTATTATGCATTCAGTTTGTTCATCGTGGTATCTGTCTGAGGCTTAAATGTGCTATCCTGTGAAACAGAGCCTCAGTGCCCTTTTTATTTACTGGGCTTGTGGAAAATAGCTAAACAGATTGCTTTTTAGGTCTTGGCTGTCTGGAAGAGAGCAATCTGATATTAAAACTTTTGGCCTTTGATGTTATATCATGAGCTGCAACTTTGCTGGTTGGTGCTGAATGTTGAATAATTCTCTCACAATGAATGCTTCCGTGTATACTTGTGTCTCTTAAAGGTTAAGTACTTGACAAAATTGATGAATAGTGTAGTCCAGGTGTTTATTCTGTAAAAATACTGCACTGTAAAGTAAACTTTGGCTTTTAAAAAGCAAACTTAAGCGGGATTCTCACTCGGCCTACAGACACATTTGAATGTGTTTTCACAAATATATCCAAGTGTAGTTTTTCTCTTGTTTAACTAAAGGTTAAGAAAAATCGCCCTATATACTTTGATAATGATATAACATGGAGCATTGTACTCAGCGTGAAGCTACATGCTAATTAGCCAAGTAGTATTCTAGTGCTGTTTGTCACGTACATTTGCTGATGTTTTGAAGTGGCCAGAACTTCCCTTTTTTAGCTAATTGGAATGAGTGAGCTGTTTTCCTTTTTGTCAGTTTGCCTTATAAAAGTTTTGCTAGAGCTTCTACTGACACCCTAAGTTACTCTATACAGTGAAACTTTTTTTCTTTTAGAAGAATGCTCACTAAATGATAAATAAGGAACTACCTCTGAATGCCTTCAGGTACTGAAGTGGCCGAGCTCAGACACAGTTGCACCGTAAGCTGTGTGCTGTACAGCTGAGAGTCAATATTCAGCGATTGTGTGTTAAAGGATTACAAACATCCTTAGTATTCAGCCCATTGGGGACATTAATGCCAGTTTCCATGGAGATCGCAGAGAGTTGTTAACAGTTTTAACTCAATAGCACAGATATTAAATGCCATGTTATTAATGGAGGAATACTTGAGGAGGCATAAAAGTTCACGGCGATAACTCCAGAGCTGCTTAAATATTTAGTCTGGACCATCAAGCCGACTTATCGAGTTATTTTCAACTCAAGATATGAGCTAAAGATTTTTCAGAGCAAACGAATTTTGTGTCACCTCTCAGTACCTGGAGAGAGACAGCACTTTTGATATTTACCCCGCCGGTGAATATCCTGACCTCATCTTTTTAGTTGTAAATTACATAGGAAGGAGAGATTAACAACAGGATGGCTCGATTTACAGTAGGGGGGGGGGGCAGCGTATCAGGGCTATAATGAGGTGCAAAGCAGTGTCATGTCTTTCAAGTTCAAGCTGGTACTTAAAAATCAATGCCTGTATTACAGCCATGGTAGAGGATGGCTTTAATTAGGACAATTAGAAAAGGTTAACAGATTTTCTCAGGTATTTCTTAATTTTCTGCGCTCTCCTGTTTGCTAAATTGTGTCATCCTCCCATCAAACAACAATGAGAAGAGGAGAGGAAGAGAAACTCGAGCTCTGCGAGGTTGCTCCATATCTGCCTGTGACATTTTCACAATTACAGCTTTTTGCACCATTGGTTCGGATGACTGTAATTTCTGTCATTTTAGGGCCACTGGAGTCAGGAGGGGCCCAATCCCTCTTATTATTACACAGTTCAAGCCAGTAATGGACTTCAGCTCAACTGGTCATTAAAATCGCCAAGGAAAAGTAGCTGTCATTTCTCCATAGCCTCGGAAAACAATAAAAACCATTTGTGACAGAAAGAATAATATCGCAGATACAAGCAGCAGGAACGAGTTTTTGTCCGCCGGGCTTTTTCCTTAAAACAATGGGCTGAAGAAGTTTCACATCTGGAACTTGGAGCAAATCCATAACTCACGTTGAAAAAAATCAGCTGAGGTGGCTTTTGGTGGACAATTATGATACAACTTCCTTTTGGAGAGCTTCCAGGAAGTTATGGTTGGGAGAAGACCCAGAACTCAGGCTGGGGATTACATTTCCCTTTCAGTCTGGGAACGTCTTGAGTTCCCTCAGGAGAAGCTGGAAAATGCACGTAGGGAAAGGAATATCTGTGTTTCCCCTGTTGACCTGTTGCCCAAGAGAATTATAGGATCATGGTTTGATGACATTAAAGGAGGAAAAGAAAATTCCCGATCTTGATTTTCTAGATTTAACTATGACTTTATGTCAAGATAAGATTTTGAGAGAATACTGATCCAACAAATTAGAAGAATAAAAGGGGTTTAAACTGATTACCCAGACATCGCCGGTAAGTCGGTAAGTTGTTATTAATCGCAGAGATGCAGACAATAGGTCAGTATCTTTATAGTTGTTTGGTCCTAAACACGCAATGGACTTTCTGTTTCAAATGACTTTTTTTTAATAAAGAGTTAAAGAGCAAACAAAGCTAAAACTAGCATGTTGTGTAGCCACAGACGAAAACCATTCGCAATGATTTAAAGTCAATCTCTGTTGGCTAAATGCAAAGACCTCCGACCACTCTGAAAAAGTTATTCTCGTTAATGTCTTTAGAGATTTAGCAACCATTAAGGTACACGTGCAACCAACCCCGATGTCAAACCTTAAAAGGCCAGAGATTGGATTTCTAAACAATAGTCTCCATGTATAACAAAGAATCAACATGCTTACGGCCTTAAATGATACAGTCAAAGCTGCTTTGAAAAATCCATCATTAGGTTAAGGGAAATAAAAAGCAGTGCATTTTATTTGACCTTGTTTTTGTGTCAAAGACCTTCCTGAAGTTTTGGAGAGAGTTACAAAACTAATTTCGCCTTGAATAAACCTATAAATCTTTAATCAACACAGTGGCAAAAGCCTGGAACACACCAGTCAGTGTTTTCTCACACGTCTCCTCTTTATTTAGCCCCGTCTTGCAACCCATTAACACTACCTGGCTCCATTTGCCACTGGTTCCAAAATCAACCTCTGCTTTCCACGGTTTCCTCCGACCTGTTCTCTTTTCGCTCCATGCCGGTGTCTGGCCTCGTTGAATCTGAAATGTTAGGAAATTAGTACGAATGAATACTTCTGGTCTTATCCTTTATGCCCCTGATGAGGTTTTTCTTCCTGTGCAGTTCTGCCCTGCTGGAGATTTGATCTTCGAGGTGTACCTGGAAAAGAAAGAGCCTGAGCACTGCTGTTTAATAAAGGTGAGTGTGTGTGTGTGTGGGTGTGAATACCCATGAGATCTACATGTTAGGAGGGTGAAATAAAAGAGCAGGGGGATGAGCAGGAGAAAGAAAGAAAGGGGACAAAGATGGGAATTTTGATGGAATAGAGATGAGACGTCCGTTCTCTAACCTAATGCGATTATCACAAATTAATTAAAAAAAAGATTTGTGTGGGTTATTTTATTTTCCAAAGGCTGTGTCAGGTTACGCACTTTTTTTCAAAGGACCGCAGCGGCACCAGAGGGGCTGAGGATTAGAAAAGTTTGACCTTGATTCTTCATTTTATTTCAGGCGAGAAGTAGCTTTTTTTTTCAGTCCTCCCACAAAGCAGATCCCAGATTTTCCACCGAATGTGCTAACTCCGCGCTGCGGCCACTGCTGTGTTTCCGCTTGCTGTCTGTGGCAGGTCTCTCCCAGTATGCGGCCCTCTGAGCTCGCAGAAACCGCGCTGAGTATGAGGAATGCCACTTTCAATGCGGATGACCTGTGGACCACCTTTGAAGTCATCGAAAACGGCGAGCTAGGTATGACGGATTTTTCTGGTCTCCCTCCGGCCTCCATCCTGTTACCCCTGTTGGTTCTCACGCATTTCACCCCACTCAAAGGTGAAGTTTATGCTTTATCCAGCCCTGGTTGGAAGGCGTCATTTTGAGAATTCAGTAGCAACATTTTTTTTTACATTTTTTTAGGGCTTTCATCAGAAATCTACAGTGATAATAAGGAAAGAAACACAGGAAACTTGACAGCAGGTTATGAAACTGTGATGTTTCAATGTGATGGTGCTTTTTTAATCCCTGTTGGAAAGGTTTTATTCCCCCTATAGTTGAATTATGACTTGGGAAAAGTGAAAAGGTCAGTTGTAAATCTAGTTTCCTCTATTCTCTATCAGTTAACCCATTTTTATGTGACAAAGCATTGACCATAACTAGTAAATGTGATCATAGCTTCTCTTAATTAACCCCAATTTATCCATATTGCAACTGGAAGATGGTCAGTTTGGGTGTGACGTCACGCCAGGATATATTACACCCAGTGCCTTTTGCAGTGTAAAAGGGGAGAGCTGGTTTTGGGTGAGGGGATCCAGTCACAGGTGAAATAAAATAGGGGAACCAAAGCCCTTTAAAAGTTAATTTATTATGAAAACCAAAACGTATAAAACCAAGAAGTGCTACTATACAACACAGTGAGCTGAAAAACAGGAAACAGGATAGAAACTCAAAAGTCAACATGAGCAAGAGTAAGAAGGCTCCCTTTTGACAGGAAATATTGGACTCCATTTTCACTTTTTGTGCATCCTCACCAAGTTTTTAAAGAGGCCTGATGAATCCTCACCAGGCCTCTTTTAAAACATGCTCCCACACACAGGTTGATGTTCTTTTATTTGCGCATTCCTCCTGACGCAGGCCAGCTATTGGTCAATGTCTGCTCGTCTTTGTTTTGTTGTTGTTGTTTTTTTTGGCCAAGTTGATGAACACAACTGACAGAACACCCACCCTGAGCTCTCCCGAACCGCGCTGTTGTTTTTTTCCACAACAGCATCTTCTTGCCGCAGCTGAAATGAATCACCTTTACTGTTAATAATTGTCGGCTCGTGCTGTCCTCACCGCTGGAAGCGCCGCGCTCACACATCGTCTTGAGGACGCAAAGCAAGCCTCCGCGCCCCATTGTCATGCAGCGTAATCAGCCCTGAATTTTTCTGTAAAGGGCAACGTGTTTTTCTGCACCTGAGATAGGTCAGGCATTTACAGTAACGCTGCAGAGTAATTATCCCTCTTTAGAATGCATTTGATTAAATTATAGATTTTAATCAAGTAGAAAAAGAAGCATCTCGGTTAACAAATACCTACTTCTGTGTTTTTGTTCCGCAGAAGGAGCCATATGTTGTATAACTGAGCAGCAACCTTTGAAAAAAAGCTTTGCAGATATGAGAATATTTCCATAGAAACATCAGTTGAAGGTGTTTGTTGGTTCATGTTTTCAACTTAATTCGTAGTTGTACAGTTTTTTTTTTTTAAAGTTTGAAAGTCATTTATATCTTATTTCCTTATAATATTTCACATATAAAATCACTGATTCTTTTGATCTCCAGGAAAGGCTGCTCTATGCATGCAGACCTCAGAAGACCAACTAAAACAATGCACACCTGTTGCAATCCAGCTAAGAAGGGCTGTTTTCCGCATTAAAGGAAAAATACTTGAAGCGAAATTGAATTCCTCTCTCATCAGAAATTAGTGAAAGTCTTGGTTGTAACTTTCCCTCGTTGTGCCGTGTATCCAATTAGAGTCACATCACCATTTAGAGCGACCGTTCTCATGATCGCACTTCCTCTCATCCATGGACCTCATGATTAGAAGATTATGCTATCTCTCTAATGAACCAGTGTCTGCGAACGTGGCAGCACACTGAGAAATTACACAAGCATCATTGGTTTGATGATATGCACATTAATTAATTATCTTTGCCATCATATGTCATAGATTACCTTCATCTTTCTTGCATGATCAACCTAGAGAGCTGACCCAACTCATCCCGCATTAATATGCACCGACGGCTCCTCGCGCCTCACACATCTGCATTTGATCATAGAAAGAAGGAGGCGAGAGGGAAGTCAGATTTGTCACAAAGCTGTCCCCGTGCACTCATCAGTTCAATGAGAGTTTACACCTCACTCTCATGTTTGTTTTTCCTCTTTGCAAAAGTTTCAGAGGACACGCCGTCCTCTTTTAGAAGCCAAGGTGTGTTGAATACTGAATATATTTGCTGACAGTTCAGGATATTTTCCACGCTAAAACAATACGTCGGAGGAAGAGTAAACAATGGTGCTATTTTAAAGTCTGAAGCTTGACAGGTTTTCTAATAAAACCCTAAAGAGCGGAAATTGTGGTAATTAGCCATTTTGGAGGATTGCTCAAGATAAACACTGTTTCCAAGGACCACGGGCAGAAAAAGGGAGCGAATATTTGCTGAGAAATGAGGGAGTTACTAGTTCCATATGGCCAGAGATTAGGAAAAGAAGAAAAACCCGCTGTTATTAATAGGTTGTGCCATTGTGTCTCTTCTTACCTCCTTCAGCTATGAGAAACAGGGGTGTGTTGAAGTGGAGGCATCTCAGCACAAATGGCCTGCTGTTTTTTTCCTGACAGCGTGCACCCCGCGGGCCAATCAGGAAGAGACGATGATCTATTTTGGACAATTCTGCGTTATTTTAATCGGATAGGATGCTGATCATTGAAAGTGCGCCGTGATGAAAACAGAAGGAACAACGACATAATTTTGTTGTTTGGTTAACACGATCAGGGTGTCATATTTATTTCGTACAGGACGGCGTAGATTAATTTTTGACATTTTGTTTTCCTCCCCCTCCTGACCCCAAAGCTGTCTCCGTTTCCCCAACAGAGCGACCGTTGCATCACAGTGAGAAGATACTTGAACAGGTGCTGGAGTGGAGTAGCTTGGACTGCCCGAGTTCTGCTTTTCTTGTCATAAAGAAGTTTGCAGGGGCCAAAAGATTGGCTGAGAGCAAAGGTACAGTTCCCTCAAACTGCTTAAGTGTAACACACTGACTATTTCTTTGACAACAAACAGTTTTTGAACCGGTGTTTATTACTTTGACAATTCATTTCAAACATTTTCATGGACAAACTGGAAGCTGTTTATTCATTTATGTTCGATTTAGGAGTGAGACGGTTTAAACTGACTCAGAGGGCTGCAAGAAACTAAATATTTCTTCACTTTAGATATGAATGCCCTCAAATTAATGCCAGCTGAATATCTCAAATGAGAGAAGTTGAGTTCATGGTGCGCTAAAACAGACATGAAACCACACCACAAAACCGGTTTTGAAACTCTAAAAACACATTTTACGAATTCATAACGAAATTCATATTTCACACCTTTGTCAAAATATCTGTTTGGGGTGTTTCACAATGACTTTGTTTTATTGTCGTGCAGCGGAGCTGAAGCAGTTCGTAAAAAGCGACTACTTGAAGTTCAGCGACGGATCCTCCAAACTTCTGTCGGGACACAAATTTCAGGAGAAGTACGTGGTGCTCCGCGCAGAGAAGCTGCTCCTCTACAGGGATATCAAAGTAAGCACCCCCGCTTGAGCTCCGGCTTCACCTACTGTCAAACCCGCGCTCAGAACTTTTCACCGTCGGTTTATCTCGCAAATACAAATCCTTGGAGGTGCAGGGGATGACGACATCCCCGGGGATGGTGAAGGCTGGTGGGAAAGGGGGATAGATAAATCTGCTCGACTAAAAAAAAAGTGGGTTGCCGACACAGCAGCCGAGCGACCCAAAGCCGGCTTGAAGTCTACGGGTTTCGTCACCCAATGCGTCTCAAAGCGCCCGTCTTCAAGTCTGCGTCGAAAAATAAAACACACTGATGGCAGCGGGCTCTCTTTTTTTTTTAGCTGCAAAAAGGAAGAATACAGTGTGTATTTGAGGGGACCGGCAGGACCAAGTTCCCTGGAGGGTTTTTCTTCTTCTTCTTCTCCTCACATTTCTTCAGTTGAAACATGGGTTTTTTAAAAAAGAATGAAGAAGTGTTAATAATTAATGGAGGGAGCAGTCATTCAGAATATGGGATGGGAGGTAGCAGACATAATAAGCAGGGTTGGTGTGTTTTTTTGTGTCCCTATGGGGGGGGTGGGATGATAGTTTTGCTGAAAGCTCCTCTAAATTCGAGGTTGCACGATAACGTGGCTAATTACTAAGTAAATACTAAGAAAATTAGATGTGTTAGTGGAATCTAATTGATATTCTTGGGCCTCTGCAATTCGGTTATTGTTAGATCTGCATTTAGAGCAAATTATGTTGGATGAAACTCCGAATGGGTGGTAGGGTTTGATGTGTAGGTGTCACAAGCGAGCTATAACTTTGATTCCGTTTGCTTTCTTCTCCTCCCACTTTGTTCTTGTTCAGATGGAAGATGCCGGTAATGATTCAGACGGACGGGCACAGACAATTGCCACTTTATTTTACTTTGGCTCGAAATGTTGTTTTCTTTCCTGATCATTTGAAAAGAAATGCTTCCCCCCTCTTTTTCTCCATTTTATTTGGTTGTTTTATCAGAGCGCTAAGGCAGAGAAAGCTATCCAGCTGAAGTGTGTGAAGTGTTACCTGGGCCTGAAGAAGAAGCTCAAGCCTCCGACCAAGTAAGCCCGCACTCTTCTCCAGAGTGAGACTCTAAAGGGATTCAACAGTCTGCTCAGATGAAATAAAACCACATAAATTACAGTTTCAGCTGCATATGTTATGACCTAAAAGTGCTTTTCGGTGTTCCCTGATGCGGTGGATTTAAATCAGTACAGGTGCAGCAGTTACATTAACAGCAGAGCGGTCGACATCTGACGGTGTTTATGCATTTAATCACGTTACAAACTTGAAAAAATAAAAATAAAACGCCAATTTCATACAAGCAGGAAAGTATAAGACCAAGTACACGGTGATAGATGAGAAGCAAAGCTGAGCATGAAGATTGCAGTTTTTATTACCTGACTTTGGAAGATAAATATGTGTGTTTTTTGACAAAGCTGCAAAAGAATAAAAGGGAACAGAAACCCAGAAAAGAGTTGGCTGTCCTTTCGGTTTTACACTAAAGTGTGTTTAATCACTTCCTGCATTGCGATAAGCCCCCACAACTGAGAAGACTTTCATTGCCTCATAGATATCACTTAGGTGTTCATCACACAGGTTTCTATCCTTCCATTTGCCGCCATTAAAACAACATTCACGCTAATTTCACTCTGGCTTCTCCCAGATGTTTAGCTCCTCGCGCCAGAACAGTCAGCCGGTTTAAAAAAACAGAGAAAAGTTTCCAACCTCATCAGTTTGATTTGCACTCCATCCTCCCATATTTTGTGGCGCATTAACTGTAAGTACTATCCCAGCGTGGCCTCGTACATCACTGTTTCCAAAAAGTTCTCTTAAGGGAAATGAGTAGAAAAAAGCTCATTGATTTACGCATGGTTTAAAGTCCCACTCCACTAAAAAAAAAAAGTGGCTGCTATCCTCAATCGCCATGTTCAAAAGGCTTTTTTTTCCATGTGTTACAAGCCAAATCAGAGCAGGAATTTCCAATAAGTTTTTTGACAGAGAGCTGAACACCTTCTTTAATGAATTAAATTAATTCTTACCATGCTCAACATGTCTAACCGAATGGCTTTTTGTAAAAGATCCAGGTGTTTAATGCCTTCCCAAAACCCATCTGAACATTCAACTTGTCTCATTATGCTTTCTAACAATGGTGTGAATGAACGGAAACTCATTAGTTCTTATCAGAGTATCTGTTTTTGACACTGAAGATGAACTGGTGATTATCTAGCAGCGCCACATTCCTCAGGAGCCATTTTTTATTTTATGTGCATGTGCACAGGTGTGTGTTAGACTTTTGTCTCCAAAGGCACGTTACCCGTTCTCTCCCATGAAAGTTTTGTGACCGGGGGGGGTGGGGTTCCAGAGCGACTCCTGACCTCGTCTTATTTTTCACTGTGAAGACATTGACTAAATGTAATTGGCTTTTAACAAATACAAATGATTAAACTCTGCCTCTGCCCAATGGAAAAACGTTGCCGCTGCTGTTTTATTCTAATGATCTGGTGTTATTGTAATTTATGACACGCCAAAAAGGCACGCCGGCTCTTGCTGGTCACACAAAGGGAGGAATTTGGATAAAACCGAACCCTGTGCTTGCGCATTACCTGCTTATAATTCCTCATCATTTTCCCTTGCGTCGTCATTTCAAGTCGAGCGAGGCGTGAAAAATGAGTGCGGCCCGCGGCTGTGGGGTGGGAGAAAAAACGGGATAGGAGGCAGGAGGCAGGGAGCAGGTCGCGAGGAAAGCAGGACGCAGATGTGATGCCGAGTGGGCCGCGTGAGAAGCGATACGGGGGAATGAGGCAAATAAAGACGGAGTGGCGAGGAGCAGAGAGCTGGATGGAGAGGGTTAGGACGGGCAGGCTTCAGTAGCTCATTAGGCAGAGGCGTGTCTGCGAGCGGACTACTGCGGCGCTGGATCTGCCGCCTTAACTCACAGGAGTGGTGCTCTATAGGCTGCAGGCTCTCCTTCTCTGCCCCCCCCCCCCGCCACCCGCCCTCCTTTCGCTTTGTTCCCCCTCCTCACCTCTCCAGCTGCAGCTGTGAGGGTTTTCAGGAAGGAGGAAAGGTGGTCTTTTCCACCTTTCACTGCCTGTGTATTGCACATTGAATGTTACGACCAGCATCCCCGTGCTCCCTGAAGCACACCTGAGGACCGGTTTCACTTAGCTGAGCTTTTAATTGTACCTGAAACAGCATCAGTTACAGTCTGCCAGTCTATCTGTGTATTCCTAGCAAATGATAGTTTAATTCTTAAAGGTGAGCAGCACGGGCTCTGTGTGTTGTAGAGTCTGACCCGGAGCATATTGATGTGTGCTCATGCATAAACATACGGGATAGAAGTGTAGTAATTAATTCCACTGTTAAGCATCCAGCTCTTATAGGGAACTTTTTTTCCTTTTCTCTTTTTTTTTCTTCTTCACGCTGCGAATCTCCGAAAGGTTTTTGACCTTTTTCACTCAAAGAAACTCACCCAAAAAGTTGGCTAATGATTAGAAAATTGGAAGTTTTATCAAATTGTGCAGGGGTGATTTGGCAGCAGAAATGTCTATGTCTGATAGTATTTTTTTTTCTCTCTCTACAGCTGGGGTTTCACAGTATGCACAGATAAACAGCAGTGGTGAGTATTGAGCAGGATTCCTTTGCTTTCAGTCACTCATGCCCGGAAATGTTCATCTTTCCATTTGAACTGTCTATAAATCAGATCAAAACAAGTGTCACAGAGTGACCAAATGATGCAGACAGCCAGTTATTGATCAGGCACATCATTAAAACCACTGAATGTCACAGACCGTCACGTATAGGACTCTGATTTCTGTTCTATTTCATATTGATGCTGTTATGTCACATATATATTAGAAACAAGAACAATTATTATATACAGCGCCAGAATATATTTAATATAAACCTGGAAAATGTATTTTGCATTCTAATGCTTTCAAGGACTTAATTTTGTATCCATTTGATTGTCTTATGTTGAGTTGAACTGCAAAAGAAAAGCTATTTATTGTCATTATGTGTGCTGTTAAAAAGGCTTTCAGTCCCTCATGTATTATAATGAGTTTGAGAGGTGGAAATCGGAGATGAAGTATAACAAAAGAGGTGGTGAAACACTTGCAAATTGAGAAGTGGCATAATGAAACTGTGTTTAAATTAGACAAGAAAAGAGTCATAAATTGTCATGTGGTTTGATAAATTCAAAGCAAGCTGTGATGTAATGAAGACAAAGCCATCTTTCATAATAATCTTTTTAAAAGGATTGCATCTGTAAGCAAAGGTTTTTAGAACAAACAGGGTGATAAAAGTAAAGGCAGTGTATGAGATTTGAAGGGTTGGATCTGATTGAATAAACTCATGGTCAAGTTCTTATACACGTCAGGGCTGATCAGAGCTGAGGAAATTGCGCAGCCCTGGAATAGACTGTGATGTGATTAATGGTGGTAAGTGTTAGCCGAGTCTTAACTAAGAAGACTTAATGAGCTATTGTGTTTTGCTCCGTAAGTTATTTATGTATCATTTCCCCAAAGCATCCAGCTGAAGGGCTCCAGTGAGAGCGGTGGTGCAGTTCATGGCCACGGTAGTACAAAGCCTGACTATGTGGCAGGTATTACTTTAATCATCATCATCCTAGATTATTACTTTGAGCAATAATCAGTGCTTCGGAGGCGGTTTCATACTCGGGCAGACCCGCATAATGATAGTTAATGACAAAGTCTCCACCCTCCAGTCACGTCTGTTTACAGTAATCATTCAAGTGTCCCCTCGGAGCAAGCCCGTGCCCCGCGTTCGTGATTGGCCGGCTCCGGCCGCCTGGAAAAGAGTGGGTGGGAAAGCAGTTTGTGGATGTGACCAAGCTTTTCCCCTCCTCAGGTACTTCTGCTGCGACAAGAGGGAGGTGCAGGTCAGCTGGGTGGCAGACATCACCGCCGTGAAGGTAGGACGACATCCTCTCACGGGGAGGCCCGATGAAGCAGTTGGCACCGAGGGGGACGCTGGTGTGGCTCAGGGAGGGGCAGAATATACGGGTGGGCTTTCAATACTCCAGCTGAGAATGCGGAAGATGAAGAAACATTTTATTTTGACTCCATCTGAATGAAAAACACACTCGTTTGGAGGACGAATTAGCCTTCTTTTACAATCCATATCTTAGCAACAAGGAAATATGAGGAATCAGAAATCCCCCCTATAGCTGCTCCCAACTTTTTCTCACTGGTTGATGAAAGGGCAGATATCCAACTGATAGTTACAAACGTTTATTAAAGGATTTTTTGTCATGCAAACGTCCAAGACCACCATGAACACTGCAAAATACGCGGTGGAAAATATTCATCAATAAAACCGTCATGTTTACCTTACATGAATTATCAAATGAATCTTATTAAATAAAATATAAATTCTCTAAATTGTCCGTACCGTATGCCCCTCCAACCAGAAGGTTAGGAGTTGCTAGAAGTCCCATTTCTTCCATTTTTTAGTCCTTTGCCTTTACTCTTGAACACGCAGACTAATTGTAAACAAACTCAGAACTTCCTATCAAAGGCATCACGTGATCAAGTGAAAACCCAATCGGTGACGTCTCCATATGACATTGTTACAATATTTTCCAAAGTATTTACATATTAATCCAAAATACACAAAGATATGAAATAGATATTAAAAGTAAAACATATTCATATTCACAAAATAAAATAAATTCACACAGAAAAAATGCCCAAGTAACTGCGTTTGCTACACCCCCCCCTCCTTCATCCATTCCCATTTGGGTGTAAAAACGTAAACACAGAAGGAGCTGAAAAGTTTTCGAGGTCACTCAACAATAGCATAAATCACTTTATGTGGAAAAGCTGTGAGAATAAGGTCAAGGCGACTGGAACAATCACATTGTGGCGCTTAGCCCCCCAGATAGAGCTCTGTGTTGTCGCTGTCAGTCGCTGACACAGCACATACGACATAAATAATGCAGGCCGGGCAAACGCAGGCAGAGCAGCCGAGGAGCCGTCACATTCTCCCTCTCGCATCCCTCCCCGCTCCCCCTCATTAGACTGGATGTGCAAGTCTGTCTTCTGCTCGTTTTTGGGTAAACAGCGAGAGCCGAACTTCGATTTCTTCCTAAACAGAAGGATCAAACCCAGATCTTCCGGCTCGGAGCTGTGTGCTCAGCACATTTCATCAGCATTAGCCCCTCTTCTGGGCTTCCTTTATGGGAACCCGTCTGCAGCGCCGCGTTGTTTATCGCAGGTGCTTACTGTAAAAGCCTCTTAGTGCCTCGGTTTAGCTTAGCAAGTAAAAAGGGCAACACCGTCGGGGAGAGATTGATCTAAAGGGGAAGGGCAATATTTGTTTTAAGTGTTTCACGGTGTTTATTTCAGTGGACTTTTTCTGATCTCCAGAAAGCTCTTAGCGCTCCGGTTAAATCTATGGCCGACTGGAACCGGCTAAATATATATTAGGGATTTTCCGCCGAGAAATCCTCAAAATATCGGGATTGTCGGCTTCCAGCAGAGAGGCTGGTGGGAAGGACGCGGGAGTTTTTGCGAAGGGCAGAGAGAGAAAAAAGTGCAGATGAGAAAAGTAGACAGAGAGCATCGGTGGGCTTGATTCCCCCTTACCTGGCAGCGAGCATTGTGCTCTCCCAGTTTCCATGGCAACGAGCAGAGGAGGCCCTTCCGAGGCGAGGTGGAACGGGAGGAGGTGGGAGGGGGGGGGGCGAGAGGGAGGGTGGAAAGGTCCAAGGAGAGGGCCTGGCAGCGATGAAATAAGGATTTGTTAAGACGAGATAGTTCTGCGGGTCCCGGGGTCGCAGTGATTCTAAAAAGGGGGACGTTGTTAAAGCGAAAGTTTAGCCAGGGATCAGAACATAGTCGGACTGAGAAATCATCACCGTCTCACTCCTCTTAAAAGGTGCTGGCTTCAATCCGGCACATAGTGTCGCCCCGAGACTAACGCGAGCAGGAGGACATCACACCACCCCCCCCCTCAAACGCCATGCAGACGGAGCACCGGGCGGGAATTTAAAAGATAGCAGCCAGCAGGATGAAGCTGCTCCTGAGGGCGGAGGGCTTCCACCCAGAGCTGTGTCGTTTCACAAGTCCAAGTTTTTTTGCTCTCTGCTGCCTGTTAAAAGGAAGTTTTTCCTTGCCTGTGTCGCCTAGTGCTTGCTCATGGTGGGAATTGTTGGGTTTCTGTAGTTAACTAGGGTCTGACCTGCTCTGTTTGGAAAGCGCTGTGAGACAACTGTTGTTGTGATGTGGCGCTATATAAATAAAATTGAATTTAATTTAATTTAATTGCTGTGTGTCTCCATCAGTTCGGGTCTGACCTCCAGTCCAAGACCACCGGCTCCAAACACAAAGCGGATCAGAAGTCCTCCAGAGGGGCCACCGTCCCAAAAGGCAGCAAGGTTCCATCATTCAAGGATAATTCCCGCAAACAGGTGAGAAAAAGCCGGGTGTGAGTCCGTCCGTCTGGAAAATGAGGTTTGTTTTTCCGAGCATCTTTGTGTGAAAATGTTTGTCCGCAGCCGACAGACAGGGGCGTTCCTCTGGAAGACGGAAGTCGGTCTCCCGCCTGGGTCAAAGGTCACAACCTCAAAACCAAAACGCTAGCCGCCTGCCCGAAGCCCGGCGACCAGCTCAAGGCCCCAGAGCTGCAACACAGGAGAGCCTCCGCGGACGTCCGCCGGCCGCCCCGGTCCACGTCCCCGCTGGTGTCCAGAGGCGGTTTGGGCCCGGCGACGCCCGCCCCGCCTCCGGGCGGCTGCACGGCAGCCGCCAAAAAACCGGCGATCGGCGGGGAGGGCCTCATGCCGCATAATCTGCTCAGCGAACTGAACTCCGTGCTGAACAAGACAGGCCGCAAGAGCAGCGACTGACCGGAGGGGAAATAAGGACGGAAACTTCTCCGGTTTGACTAACAACTGCACAGGAGGAGGAGGTGAAAACTTGGAGGGTGTGTAGTGAGTCGCTCATGAACCAAAGTATTGTGTAGGTGCCTGCAGGCGCGCGGGGGATTTGGAAACAGGTGAGGGAAACTGTGGAGGTCAGGCACCCCTCAGCTGCTGACCCAAGCACTACACCATGTGATTTATATTCTGCTCTTTCCGAGAGAGTTGGCAGAATAATGCAAACGTCTCGTCCCGCGACCGTAAAAGTATTTTTATTCAGCACTTGTGCCGGGAATTTAAGTTTCTATTGAACAGTTACTGATGTTTTATTGCACTCCTCACAATTTTTTTTCATTGTAGTTGTGTTCATAAAAATTCCAGACAAGATTTAAAACCTCCAGACAAGCATCTGTAACGTTTACTTGGACACAACAGCCAATTATAGCAGGTGGACGGGGGACTCGTGTTTGTGTTTTTATTTATTTGAAATAAAGTGTCCCATTTTCTGTACGTTTGTCGATCATGTACGTTTAACAGGACAACGGGTAGCTGGGTTTTCACGGCATCGTAACTCGGTGGGACACCACTTTAAACCTTAAACTGGCTGCCGCCAATGCAATTTTAATGTACGGCATGAATTTATTAATAAACATGTGAAAATGCTTTGACATGGCCTTTAAGTGGACGGCTTCATCTTTAATGGAAACTCATTTAGTTTGCTCAACAATCGGTGCTCATTTCACCTTCACATTGGACTGTTGACTGAGACCCATTTATGAGTAAACTTTAGCCTTATTACCTTATCGGTTCTGCATAAAATTGGTCGTTTTATCACAGTTCCATTTGATCTGAACGTTGGCTCCATTTGCGTTTGTTCTGCAATCTGACTGCTTCCTAAACGCATGAAGAAACCAAAAAGCCGGGGCTTGTTTGGTCTCTAAAAGGGGGTTAAAGGGAGTGAATGTCCCTGAGATTAACAGGAGACTCATAAATAAGCAGAAGCTTCTTAGAATATGCTCCATAAATAATGGTAAGCCTGTGTATGCATCTGTAATGTGCTCATATCTCCTGATACTTGTTAGAACTCAGGCAGCGCCTTTTTGGATGAGTCTTTAGTTTGATTTTTTTTCTGGAGAACCACACCAGACTCCTCCGGTTCCAGCCTCGACGGGTAAAAAGCGCTGGTTTGATGCTTCTGCCGAAACCCTCAGATAAGACGGCGGGATTGTGAGCTGGGGCTGAAATCGCTGGAATTCAAGCTGAGTAACACTCAATCTTTTTGTTTGCTTTTCAGAAAACTATTATTTCAGGCTTGTCTTTGTTTAACAGAACTCTGACAGATGGCTTTTAACTCGCTGTAAGCGCTGACAGAGGGAGTCTATTAGCAGGAGACATCTGTTGGTAAAACAGCTAAAAGAAATAGGCTGCAAAGGTTTGGGCACCCCAGCTGAAATGTTCCTTACTCGGAATACCAGAATATGAACTCGTCTCCAAAGGACATTTTGAAGCTGCAACATCTTTATAAAAAGCTTTTCTTTACAGGTAAATTGAGGGATATGTGCAGGATGATGCATCAACCTTTCCTGCTCCCCGAGCTATACGGTGCATCCTATTGTCAAGCACGGAGGTGGTCTGGTCATGCTTTGGAGTTAGAGTTGCAGTTTTTCCAGAAGAACAAGAGGGACTTCAAAGAAATGCCAAAGGTTCTGCATTCAAACATCCTGACATCTGTAAAGACATTTAGTTTAGAAAAAGGAGTTTGGGGGGCTGAAACTGACCTCAATGAGACAGTTTCCGTTCATCCTGTGAACACTTTTAAAGGACTTTAGGACAGTTTGTGATTTAATGTAATATGTAAAAAGAAAAAAAAGTTTACGCAAGCTTACATGGGAAGGCTTGTATGCCTAAAAAAAATATTATTTATAAAAAAGGAACTTTTCCCAAACTTTTAACTGCAGGTTTCTCCACCGCACCTCTTGTGTAGTGCAAATGAAAACATTTTTTGTCTTTGCCAAAAGCCCTGGGACTAAAATAAAGTCGTTTTTCTTGGTTTCCAAAGAATTACAGCTGGTTGGAGAAGTGGAATTGGCAGAGGCATAAGCGGCATGTAACAGGAAAGGAGTTTTTTTTCTTCCTCTCTCCTTAAATTGGCAACCTTCAACTTTTTATAGCAACAGAAATTAAACTACATCCAGATCTAAGGAGCAAAAAGTTTAATAAGAATAAAACCAGACTTATATGATGATAGAGATGTGGAGTTGAGACGGTGATAAACATCAGGGATGTTTACTGATAATTAGACATCGCTTTCAGGTTTATTATTATTATTATTATTATGCATCATGATTAGATTTTTTTTTCTTGTTCGGCTGCCGAAAGCTTTTTATCAGTGCTGTTTTTGTTTTAATGATGCATCTGCTCCCTCTACGTTTCTGGAATAGATTAATTTAGCAGGTGAATGTGCTCAGAATGCTCAAGGATTTGGCTTTCTTCTCTCTCTTTTTTTTTTAATAAACACTTTTTCACTGACCAGATTTAAGACGTGTAGCAGTTTGAGCCAGAGTGAGACCACATCTGTCCCTGTCCTATTAATATGTCTTTTTATTAATACATTTCAACTAAATTTGCATTAACTCAGGTGGGAAAAAAAAATCAACTCACGCTTGTGTTGAATAATGTAAAGAGATTGGAAAATGCACACACAGACAATCGTCACCGGCTCCTCCATGAAAAATTCATGTTTATTTTCATTATGCCGCTTGTCCTTTGTTTCATGTCCTTACATTCTAATCATAGAGCGACCACGTTAGCTGAGCGCATCTCATCCCGGGTTTGTTTGCGTGGCGGAAAGATGCGTTTCTATTTTTCCACCACGTTAATTAGGACACTGTATTTATGATCCGTCACCACTTCTGAGCTCTGTCAGTCAACGGGCCGAGGGCTAAAAGCTGACTGTGCATCCCATTGGTGTAACATGGGTCAGCATTCAACGCTGCGCTCTCTCTAAAGTCTCCCTTTTGAAGTAAACGGCCAAAGTGAGCGTCTGCTTTCCTTGTGTCGGCACCATTCTGTCCCTCCGTCCTCCGTGCCCTTCCTCAGGCTGTCGTCCGAATGTATATTTACCTCTGTTGTCCTCTGCGTCCATACAACCCGGCGGGTTTTTTTTTTTTCTTCTTTTTTTTCTCCTCCAGCATCCCTTCGAGGCCCACGCCGTCCAAAGGTCACCATATGGTGGAAAGGGAGCCGCGCTGCAAAAGTCCTGCCGAGTCGTGAGCATTTTTTAATGTGCTGACTTTGACCACGCCGCTCTGTCGGAGGGTAGCAGCTTGTGTGGGTGCAGCCAACGGCGAGCAGCGCGCCTTTAAGG
>JABUIW010000089.1:467930-488807 GCA_013363375.1 Menidia beryllina
CCCTCGGATTGAACGTGAGACGCTTCTCAATTAAACCTGCAGCCTGGGCCTTTGAAAAAACAAGCCGTCTCGGACTTAATCCGATTTTACTTTTGAAATGTGGATCTTATTGATCAGCCCCCGGCCTTGTGGAAGTGTCCACCGGGGCTGGAATCTGATCTCTCATTCCCTCTCTCATTGAAGGGGGAATAATGCAAACATCAAGGGGGGGGGGGGGGGGGGGGGGGGGGGGAAGAGAGTGGCAGGCTTTAACGGGAGAAACGACACTTTGTCCTTTTTGGCGTCGTCTTTTTTGTGTGTCTTTTTCTTAAAACGGACACACAATTAAAAGCTTTAGATTGAGCCGTGTCGATACTCCAAATGTCTGTGAGGAAAGCACACAGATATTAGGCTATTTTCTTTCCCTCCATCCTCTGTAAATCACACAGTGTTGCTCCGACACACACAGAAGCAGCAGAACATGATTTACATTTCCAGAAAGGGTAGGCCCTATATTAATGGGGCAGTCCATTTGACGGGGCTATAAATAGCTCGCCGGATGAAGCCGTCCCTCTGCCCGCTGCCGTTTTTGCGCTGATCCACACATTCCGGCCTCTAATCTCAATTCTATTAATGTCCGGGGCGATATTTACAACACGCGGAGCCTTTTAGCCTGACACGGGCTGTAAAGTACGCGCTCAAACCAGCCGAGCTTTATCTAATTAAAACTCTCCGCAATTGCACTTCAACCGGGATTGAGTCTTTTAGAAGTTCAATCAGCGCTGGCTCTCGCACTGGTGGAAGAAAGCGGCCTGTCACGGCCACATCAAACGCTCCAATTAAACCCCGTGGCAGAACCAGACTCAGAGGTCATTTTCCCATTTTTTTCCTACGGCGCGAGGATTACGGGAATTTTTTCCAGATGGAGAACATCTCGGCGATAACGTTTTTTTTTTGTTGTAACCTCACAGACTCATAATGGAAGTGGATTCCCATTTTTTTTTTTTGTGTGTGTTTTTTTTTATTTAATTTTTTCAAATTGCCAAAAGGCTTGCGAGCTCTCCTCTCAGCCGAGCAGCATTTTTTTTCACAGAAATCCTGCCAATATTATTCCGCGCTTTTTAATACCTCCGGTCTTTAGAGACAGCACAACAAGAAAGAAACATATGTTCCAGAAAAACGTGTTGCCAAAATTGAAATAAAAAAAAAGACAGAGACAGAAAACACAGCAGGTCTACGGTTGGAAGTGGCGGTGGAGGATTCCTAAGCCGTCATTGTTTGCAACACGCTCACATCCTCCAATGGACTTCACTGTCCAGCTGTCCAGCTCCAGCTCCTGGCCGCTGCCATCAGCACCTTCTCACTCCAGATTCGTCCCATTTCGAGGCTTTCAAAGCAACACACGGGCAGATAGATAGATTAAATGACCTGTCATCCTCTGACTGAGGCTTCAGGATCAAGATGACCACAACCCGGGTCTGCCCCCCCTTCACGGTTTAATTTGTCCTGGGTCATTACAAATTCAGGGTGTGACCAACGCCTGTTTCTGTTTAAGGAAACACGTTGAATTTGTTGCCCTCGTCAATGTGATTTCTCCTTTTGAACCTTTTACCTCTCTATGAGCCTCCGAAATGTTTGCGCCACAAAAAGTAAGAAAAAAACCAACCCGGCATCAAAGCTTATCATCTTTTTTTTTTATTTTAAATGTGGACTTGTTCCTGCACAGACCCTGTCATGAAGTCTTTGGAGATGGTCACCATTAATTTTTATCTGTGGTCAAGTCTATTGTCTATACGTCTCTGGAGCAATTAAAGATTAAAAAAAAAATGTTTTGTTCTAGATTGGAATGATTCTAAAGTTGGTCAACTTTCAGCTGACCCATTGGTGGAGACCAATGCAGCTGTCCCTGTGGACCTTGCGGTCATTTCCATTTTGTAACCTGCTCCGAAAGCTGAACCAGGCGGGAATCGTTCCCCCAAAAACTAGAGTCCCTGCATCGGTTTTCAGTTTTCACCATCCGAGACCTTGACCCTCGCTGTAAAGCTGACCCTTCGCTCCCTAGAGCCACCGGCAGCGCGCCGCAGGAGACGGTCAGCGATTTTCTTGTCCACCGCGCTGCCCCGCGGCATCTCGAAAACCACGCTTTCCCAAGGACGCGCACGTATAGATTGGACACCGCTGATTTGAATTGGAGACGAGCTCAATTTGTTAGCTCATTCGGGCGCCCATTATTTATTTATTCCCTTTCTAATCTACGCACTTCTTTCAAAGTAACCTTCATCTGGAGACTGTTTGCTCTAAAGGAAGTTATCAAAAAGGGGGGCGAGGGGGTAGTAAACAGTTTCTTGTTAAAAATGCAAAGAGTCCACAGAGGGGCCGAGATGCTGTCCTCTAAAGTTTAGCCGTCCTTGGTTTGTCGGTGTCTTTAATTATCTGATCCGCCATCTTAGTCGGCAGCCAAATCCTGACATCATCCCGACGGCTTAAAAGGGCTCCCCCAGGAGATTTCTCTTTAACTGATAAGGATCAAATGTATGGGTACTGCTATGGGCCCACTGTCTATATCTCCATGCCTCCTAATAAGGTTTGGAAAATGGTCCCAGTTCACCAAAAAGTGCTCAGATCTTAACATTCGGCGTCCATTATTTGACCCTTAAGTTATTTTTTTAGCAGGCTAATTTCTATTTTTGTCAAGATTAGAATTGAATTTTGCAATGAAGTCACCAAACTGTTTGCCGTTTAGTCACATTTCACTGTCACAATCATCAAATTAGTTCCTGATTTTGAATTATTTCGTGACATTAAACACACACACACAAAAAATCTGAATATCCGATTCGCGATTTCACAAAAAGTGCTCAGATCTTAACATTCGGCGTCCATTATTTGACACTTAAGTTATTTTTTAGCAGCCTAATTTCTACTGTTGTCAAGATTAGAATTGAATTTTGACATGAAGTCACCGAACTGTTTGCCGTTTGGTAACATTTCACTGTCACAATCATCAAATGAGTCCCTGATTTTGAATTATGTCGTGACATTAAACACACACACACAAAAATCTGAATATCCGATTCGCGATTTCTCAAAAAGTGCTCAGATCTGAAAAAATCTGAATATCGGATACGTATTTTTTACTGTTGAAGTTTGTTTGGACTTGTGTTTTCCATCTTGTTTATAGTACGGTGAACATTTTCTAACTGTTCAAACGTGGATTTTTCTCCGGACAAAAGAAGAGCGTGCACCTCACGCTTGAGCCGCGCTTTGTCCCCAAAAATCCAGAAAACTCTGAAGACCTTCTTCTGTGGTTTTAGGATTTTAGCATCTGTTCAATTACGCCGAGTTAATTACCTGCTCCTTTTGTAGCTTCAAAGCACAGCTCTCCGAAAAAAAAATCGAATGGCCCTTTACTGGTGTCAGAAACTTTTACTTGGATAAATAAAACAATTAAACATGGTCATCGCTCTAATCCTATTCATTAAAAAATATGATTGGATTTGATTCAGTCCAGCTCACCTGTCCTCAGTGGCCACTTCATTATTTCCTTTTGTCATGGCCGTTCTGTATTCAGCCTCATTTAACCGGCAGAACCACACTGTTTCAGCCTCAAAGTCTTTTTTTTTTTGATTTCCAGAAGAAAATATCTCCGGATCTGAAGGGGTGACGCGCCGAGTCCCATCTCATAATTGATATTAAACTCCTCTATATGCAAATGATTTGAAAAACTATCTCATTTTAACAATTTCATTTGATAAGACGGTGAACTCTATCATGGCAAATATCACACAACACACACAACACACACACACACGTGCGTACACCTCTCTCTTCATCCTCCCCGGTCTTTTTTTTTTTCTTCTTCTCCTTCCTTGATGGTGAGATAATGACCCTCATCGCTGTGTGTGTGTGTGTGTGTGTGTGTGTGAGATCTCTGATTAGCAGAACAGCAACAATGGCTGCTAATTACCATCCCAGAGACAAAGCGGCGCTGATAGAAGTTTTCTTCCCCCCCCGCGAGCGCACCTGGGTGTGTGTCGCAGCCAGGGGCCGGGCAGGCGCGCACGTGTGTGTGTGTGTGTGTGTGTGTGTGTGGATGTAGACGATATCAGGGCGGAGCGAGGGCGAGGGCCGAGTGGGGCGCACGGGAAGGGATGGAGGAAGATGAAGGCAGGGATGATAAGCGGAGTTTCCGGCTCATCAACACTTTTCAAAGCTTCTGCGGACTTTCTTTTTCCTTTTTCTTTTTCTTTTTTTACGTAGAAAAAAGCCGTAGAGTCTAAGGACGAGCGTTGGAGGTCTCTGGCCAGAGACGAGAGGCGCCCCTGCCCTCACATCTGCCCCTCTTATGGGAAAAGAGGACAGCGTTAAACTGGGCCTTAAATAGCCCTTTAGCTTCTGGGGGGAGGGGTTCCTAAAAAAGACTTTTGAATATTTAATTCTTCAAGTCATACCTGAGAACGCCTTCCAGTGTTGGGTAAGTTACTTTAAAAATGTAATCCGTTACAGTTACAAGTTACCTTGTTTAAAATGTAATTGTAGTGTAACTTTTTCGATTACTTTTAAAAAGTAATGTAACTAATTACTTTTGATTACTTTTTGATTACTTTAAGGTTTTAATGAGTATTAACCCATGATTAATTTTAGCATGTTATTATTAGCTATTGGCCGCAGCTAGCAGTTCAAGGCTAACGTCTTGTTAATGATCATAAACAACGTAAATAAATACGTAAATAAATCGCAGCGACGGCAGGTCAGTCGTATCCGGATACAACATTTTAGTATCTATACTTTTTTAAGTATCGATACTTTTGACAACCCTAGTCTGAAATGTAGGACATGTCCGGGAAAAAGAGGACGTCTGGTCACCTACAGTTGGGTAGGCTAGGCAGTCTAGGCTAGGCTAGGTCATAGACATCGGTAAACGTTTGTCATGCATCAACACCAAACGTTTGCAAAAAGGAGAATACACGTGGATGGAACTCTTTGCTTTTTTTTTTTTTTATTTCCTTCATACTGAAGCGCGGGAGAACAGAAGATAAATCTGTGAAAGGGAGAAAAAAACTTCTTTATCCAAGCTCCTTTTTCAAAGATGGCGAGCTAGGCGTGCGTGACTGTAGGGGGTAAACACAAACAGGCGCTTCAAACGGCCGCGTCTGACAGATCATCTGAGGAGATAACCTGGACTTTTGGATGCTGCCGGTGTTTGGATACCGTTAACTTAACGAGAGCCGGCGCCACAAACATCTATCATTAATACAGCCGGCGAATGGAAGCGAAAGCGAAAAGCGAAAATGAAATAAAAATGATGGTAGCATCTTCGCTACAAGACACCTGCGAGGTGGTGGAAGGCTGCGGAGTAAAGCCGCAGATTACCCCGGGGCTCCGCAGTGCCTCCCATCACTCCTACACAAACCCCTGCAGTTAAAACGCATCGCACTCACTTCTTACATTCTGCTCCGGCTCACTTTTTGGGGCTGCCGTGCTTTCATTTGGCATCACGGGGGCTCCCTCTGCGCCTTTATACCGCTCACACATTTTTCACCGTTTTCCCACTGCTCGCTCTTTTTCTTTACATCCGTTTCCCTTCTTACTTCTTCAGAGGCTCCTCCCCAACCTGACGCTTTGACAAATATTAAATATGGACGACAGGTCAAACTCTGAACCTATAATTATCTGCGATGTTCTGGGTTCAGAACACTCCGAAGTGCCCACCGGAGTGAGCGTGTGTGGCTTTGGCCCGTAGTGGGAATGGACAAATGAATGTTTTGTATTCATCCACACAGCCAAAAGAAATACAGTTCCGTGTTTTTAGGAGAAAAAAAAATCAGATTATAACTGGTAACCAAAAAAATCTGTGTAAAAAAATCAAGTACACTGTTTTTACTTGTATATAAGTTGTGTCAAGAGATTGTAGCCCCAGCATGAAATATTTAACAAAATTAAATAATTTTGAGTCTTTAACTGTAAATTTTAATGTATCTTAAAAGAAAAAAAACTAACAACTAACAAATGTATTTATTAAAAATGCTTTTAATGTGAAGCAAAGTAGATAAGAAGATGTAAAACTAACCAGTCCAGGGCAAATAATAAGATAATAACTATAGTAATGTGCCTATTTTGTTTTCAGATGAGCAGATGTATTCATTTACTGTTTTTTACATGTCAAAGTAGTTGGATTTTCATTAAAGTGATGCAATAAGTTACATTCCCATTCTTCTGGGGCTGTATAGGACACTTCTGGACTAATTAAGGTCCCAAAGCTATAGCTACTGGCAGTTTGAGCAGGCCTGGTTTTAGACTAGTACCGTGCTGTTTTCAGTTTTTTTAGTTGATCAGTGGGCTGTTGAACTGTATTTAGATTCAGTTCAGTTGATGAACCTGATAAATCCATCAAGTGAACCCAAACCTAACCAGAAATGTAAGATGCCTTAACCTAAGCAAGTAGCTATCTGACCTAAAAGACTGTAGGTGAAAAGAAAAAATGGACGTTCATCTGCTCTCTTTAGGTTTAGGGTGATATTTACAGATTAAGTGATTTTTTCATTCATTTATCTATTCATTTGTCCTTCTTCTACAGAGACAGACAGATATTTGTCACGATTCTGGCCAGAAAAAAACAAGTCAGCCTTCTGGATTATCCTGAAATAACCAAGATCATCATCTAAAAGGTGCACCCCGCAAATGTTTGTGTGTTTTTAGGCTGAATTCAAATTGGATAGATACAGTGTAATGACACCTGATCCCAAAGACGTACGTTCTGACAATGAAACCAAAACTGGAAGAAGAGCAAAGAGAAACGGTGAGGTACTTTGACATTCATTTCATTTAGAAAAAGGTCATGGAGGAAATAGCTGCAGAACAAAGGAACAAAACCACGGGTTTGGAGATCCGAACAGGACGTATGTTTCTTTTCAATTAGACTTGTGGTCTCTAATTATATTGCTGAATAAAAAAAATTTTGCCTGGTAAGCAGCTCGCTTTGTTTGAGCAATCCGTGGGTCAGCAGTAGCTTTGTATTTATTAACTGTTCGCCTTTTAGGGGAAAAGCACTTTGGCTAAAGCCAAGAGACGATAAAACCGCCGCACAACAGCTGATTTTTCATTAACGGAAAAGAAAAAACGCATCGACAAGAAATAAGTAGAAAGGAAACAGCGGCCGAACCTTTGGGAACTAGATTAAAAAGAGGAAAAACAAGACGATACTGCCACTACAGATTAAGGAAACGCGTGTCCCCTATTCCACAATGAATGTATGGAGGGGCTTTTTCATTGTTGTCGTTTGATTTTCTAATAGTTTGTTTCATTTCCTGCCGCATTCACAGCAGTTTGTTGTGTATTTGTGTGCCTTTTGCCGTGCACACTAAGCTTGCTTTGAACCGCGAGTGAACATTTCTGCTGGGTTGTCGCAGCGTTGTTGTTCCTGGTTAAATGATTAGTAACTCTCCTGTGACTGCGGCGGGCACTGGAGGGCAGGGAAGTGTTGAAATGACACATTTGCATTGCGTTGCAGGAGTCGCTGGCTCTTGTCTGTCTCGTCTGTCTATGTATACAAGACAAAATTTAAATGGGTCGCATCTATGCACAAACGTTTAGCTTCGTGTGAACAGGCATTTCCCCCATGAGGCACTTTGCTGGTTTCCTCATAGTGTTACATCTGCGCACACTTTAAGAAGATTTATCAACAAACAAACAAGTTGGATTTCTTCATAATGATGAACACGAAGCAAAAATCTGTCAATATCTTCAGTTGCATTCGATGTCAAGCAAGCTCAGAAGATGATTGGGCTCCCGGCGTGTCGGAAAAAACTCATCTTATTAAAGGAGTGAGTAAAATAGGATGAAAATCTAACGTTTTGCCAGGCCTCTCTTGGAAATTGTGTGCTTTTTATAAAAGATTTTCTCCGCCGTACTGGTCAGAATCTGACAGGCACAAAGCGGAAAAGTGAAGGGGTACGTGAAAATGTCAGGAAAATGATATGATCAAAAATAAATTGGCGTTGAAGTAACAATTACGTTTTTTTTTTTTATGACCATGCTTACATTCTGGGTTCCGACTTCCAGACGATTTCGAAATTTGTACCTGGATGTTGAAATGCCTTCATGATCCACTGCCTCCATTTTGAATTGAATTTGGCCTCCGCTGACATTCAGGGTAAAACTTTCAACTGCGTTTTTATAAACTGTGCTGATGTATTTAAAAAAAAAAAATTAAACCGGATGTGTTGATGTCATTGCCATGAAAACCTCAACCAGAATAAATAATAAGAAATAAATCCCACCGAAATGTGAATGACTTTGGAACACTGTGGGGCCCCGGACAGGGCCAGGTGGAATTCCGGAGCCGTCTCCATGTCAGCGCTTGCCGGCCGTGGGGTGTTTTTGCCGTTCAGAACTGCTGCGGCCGATCATGTGGAACCCGGACCGTGTTGTGTGCGCTGTCAGCTCGGATGTGCACACAACGCCGAGGAGTCACAGATCACTACCCCTCAGGGAGATGGAGTCTGTGTGCGTTACAAAGCAGGGAGACTGTTTTCTGTGTGTGTGATAGAGAGATACAGGAAGAAAAAAAAAAGGGACTGCTTATTATTTTACTCCTCACGTACTGGCTCTACCACATCCAGTGGTGCTGATGCCTGACCGCCATCGGGCCACGCGAGAGCTCGACCTGAGCAGATGGATTTGCATGAACACGTTACGTGACCGATTATATCCTGTAATGAGGAGGCAGCCCCCTATTTACATGTTAACAAATATTATAGACTTTGTCGATGTATGCCTGTGAACTGCGCCCCCACCCCGGCCACGTTTCTGCAAAAACTGGTTTTTAATTTAAATTTTTTTTTTCTTTTTTTTTTTTTTTTACTGACAATGGGACGTGGTACAGTCAGATTAGGGTTAATAAGTGAGCTTAATTACAGTCATTGAGGAACTTGGAACTAAAATTCTGCCATAATCAACCTTATTTGTACAGCAGGAATACTTAATTAGAAACCCGGTACAAACCTTCTCGGTTCTCCCGAGCTAACATAAAACACAAACTAGCAAGCAAGCAAATGTGGCAATATGAAAAGGGTTAGCTTTAGAAGGGCTAGTCCTCTGTAGGGAGACAATGCAGCTTTGCCTTGGGTTGTGGTGGTTAGCATAAACACCTTTTGGTGAAGTGGTTAGCATAAACACATTTTAGTGAAGTGGTTAGCATAAACGCATTTTGGTGAAGTGGTTAGCATAAACACCTTTTGGTGAAGTGGTTAGCATAAAAACATTTTGGTGAAGTGGTTAGCATAAGCACCTTTTTGTGAAGTGGTTAGCATTAACACCTTTTGGTGAAGTGGTTAGCATAAACACCTTTTGGTGAAGTGGTTAGCATTAACACCTTTTGGTGAAGTGGTTAGCATAAACACCTTTCGGTGAAGTGGTTAGCATTAAGAATTATTTAGATGTCCCCTCTTTTTGAATCTTAAATTCTCTTTTTTTCAAGACTTACTTTGTAAGTTTTGTAAGTTATGTTTTTGTAAACATACAAAACATTGCATGCAAATAAATAATTAATAAGATTGGCAATAATTATTATAATTTTCATCGTAGTGTTTGGTTTAAATATTACATGAAAGAGAATAACTCTTTATTTTGTTAGTCATGTAAAGGTATGATATATTGTTGGCTGCTATTTCCTTGTTGAGTCTTAAGGTTCCAGTCAGGATCCATGAAATGCCCCTGCACTTTAAAATCCAGATGCTGCCAGGGAAGTCGAAGGCCACTGAACCACAGAATCATGAATTCAGAGCGTGCCGTTCTGATTGTGTAGGCTTGACTCTCCCTGGGTTGGCAGAAAGCAAAAAGGGTGGTTTGGTAGAAGCAGAAACAAAGGTAATAAAGCCACTTTAAGGGAAGAAATACAAAACAAAAGCTGATTAATTCCCATTTGATTTGAATCTGATCTCAGATTCAGAGCTGTGTAATGAAACAGCTGCTGTAAAAGGGAAATTTCTCTATTTACTTTCAGCCTGCTTGTTCAGCTCTAACGCGTCGTCATTAGTAAACGCAGAGCAAAGCACATTACAGTTAAACAGCCAAACCGGTGGCATGAAAAGGACTTTTTTTTTCATCTCTCTCCAGCCGTCCATTTGTACGCTAAGCACACAAACACCAATGCATACGTTGACAATGACGACCGGGGCAGTGGCGGCTGCTACATTACGAAACACGAGATATAACTAATCACTTTTACACGCCAGCAGTCTATTTCAGGCCAAGCGAGTCTATCGCTTGGTAATCGGAGGGGGGGAAAAACGGAGGGAGCGAGAGAAAAAGTCTTGTCACCAGATATTCATGTGGATCCTAATATTTGCATAACTGCGTGTCAGATAAGGGGCAAACATTATAGCGTGGCACAGACATAACCCGCGGGTATGCAGACGGCAAGGCATTATGGGGGCAGATTGTGGGATGGTTGCGCGTGGTGATTCCATTAAAGATGGAGGGGGCGATGCGGAGGATTGAGAAGTCGCTGTGGAAAATGTGTCAGACCTCGAACTGAAAGAGTTTTCTCCGCGTTTTTTTTTTTTGTGCCCGGCGAATAATGAGCAGTTTATGGCATCGGTTCTGCCTCAGACGGTGGAAAACACACAGTGGGGCGTGCATTCATTTGATAGTATTGTGTCGGAAACTTTGCGGGCATTAAAATCATAATCCCCTTAACACAATGCGGCTGTATTTGCTGAAAGCCGATCTTTTGCTTTAAAGCCCTGCTTGAATTTTTATTCATTTTTTTCTCGAAAAAGTTCCGCCGCAGCTTTTTCCATTGCTGCCGCAGCCCAGAATGATCAGCGTTTTTGCCGTGTCACCTCCTCTCTCAGTATGCAAGCGCATGACTCGTGTCTAGACAATGGCCGACAGGCGTGGAGACGGCGGCAGAAAGAGCGTCCCATCCCTTTCATCTTGAGCAGCAGCCCTCGGAAAAACCGAAGCCATTAATACAGGTGTGTGTCAGGCTCATCGCTCAGGCGCCGGGAACAGGAAGTCGATGCGCGCAGAGACTTCCAGAATAATCTGACACGCGTGTGCGATCTCAGATGTGGGAATTCCATACAGACCCTTGTTTTCCTTGTTTTAGTTCTCTTTCTTTTGAGTCCAGAGGGAATTGCTGTGTTTACGTGAGAAAAAACATTAATTATCCCGATATTCCGGAGCCCGCATATGGGCGCATGAGTCAGCATAACTGAGTGTGACATGGATGTCAGGGTTTTTCCTTTATTTGTTTAACCTGTTTGTCAAAAAATAAAATAAAAAATTCCTTATCTTGTTTTTAGCTTCTTCGGATAATCTGAGGATTCTTCCAGACTGGAATCCTACGCCGGCTCTTTCCAGAGTAAAAGTGTTGTGTTGTGTCCCCTGGAATGTTTTTTCCCTTTGCCTCGTGTTAACCTTTTCCTCAATCTCCCGTGTCGTTTTTGTTTTTAACTTCCCCTCCACGTCCCCCTTAAGCCCAGACGAATGCACAACACGGCTTCTATTATGGGCTCCAAACATGGCATTTGAGACCCAATCGACACAGAGGCGGAGAGCAAAACAATAATTAATGAGACAAAACTTTTCTGTTTTGTTGACAACAAAGCGAGCGGATTAAAGGGCAGATGGAAACATCTGGAGAATCTTATGAGGGCCTCGCAACTGGGACGGGCGACGGAAGCCCCTCCTGCCTTCCAGGCAAATTAACAAAGGCTTTTTCAGATCGTGTGGCTTTTAATCGTCTCGTTTTGTGACAAACCTGGGTCTATATTTAGAGTTGGGAACGCATCCACGGGCAGAGGCAGTGATCTGATCATTAGGAAAGCCAATTAAAACGGACAGATACCGCTGTCTGAGAGCCAGGTTTCAATTCGGCTTCTCCCCTTTTGGAATTCTCCCTCCTGCTGCTGCTGCCTGCTCTCAGAGCCACACACCTTTATTCTACCATCTTCAGTTTGGCGGAATAAAGGTCTGCGTGGAGGTTCTCGTGCCGTTCGCGTTTCGCTAGCTCGATGGTGAGATGTTGCGATGTCTACGTTTAAATACCCAATTCAAACAGAGACCCCCAGCTTATACGGAAGATGAGCAAAACATTTTGACCAGGTGATATTCTTTACTTTAGATACATGGTATTCCACAGTGGGACAATTGAAAATAGGAAAGGAAATTGGATGATTTGATGACAAATTTACTCCAGGGAAATACGATGTTAGATTTAAACATTGGGCAGAAAAGGGAATAAGAGCCACGTGTACAACTTTTAAGAGGGGTAAAAGGAAAAGCTTTCAAGAACTACAAATACACCTCATCTAATGAATCGGGACTTATTTAGATATCTTCAAATGAGGGACTATTCTATCCAAAGCATTGAAACTGCAGAGGATAGAATACATCTGTCATGTAGGTGGGTTCTTGAAGGGAGGACTCAGGTGCGGAGATGACGGAAAACAAGGTTTATTGTAACAAAAAAACACTCATGGGTGAGTGAATGTCCAGACAAAGTACAAATCAAAGCTGTGGAAAACTGTGAGCAAAGTATCAAAGCAATAACTAAACAAGACTGTGGCAAAGTAACAAAATAAAGATTTACAAAACTGTGACAAGGCTATGACTATGACAAAGTAAAAGACTATGGCAAAAGCAAACCTGGCGTGGGGGTGACGAAGGACAGACGACGAAAACCAGACGGACGAAATGGACAAAAACGCACTCGCACAAGACAAGGTGAAACGAGGACTATTTAAACACATGAGGGAGGGGAACCCCAGGTGTACACAATAGGTAATCAAGACATGACGAGACACCAGACGTGACAACATCCCATGATAAAGTTACTTGTACAAGCTATTCCGAAGGCCATGGAGGTTCTGTATGGATGTTTGATGGATTCTAGTCAACATTATATGTAAAAGCCAAATGGGAACGGGAGCTGGGTGTGGAGATTCCAGAGGGGATGTGGTAATAAATGTGGAAAACACACCAAACCAAGACACAATCTCTGAAATGGAGGGAATTTAGTTGGAAAAATTTCATACGGTATTTTATTCCACTAAAAATCAAATGTTCACTCAGTTTTCTGTGATGTTTTGGGTTGTCTGATTCCTATAACTTTTAACCAACATTTCATTTCCTTTTCTTTTGGTGGCTGGGAAGAAGACAACTACTAAGAACTGGTTTAATTCTGATTCTCCAAGTTACAAGCATTGGATGTCAATTATTGATGGTATGTTGGTCATGGATCATCTTACGTATAAGTTGAAAATAAAAGAAAATATATTTGGGGAAATCAACCAGATGGTCGCAACGGTAACACAATTTCACACAGGTTCTGTTCATTTTGTGTGTTTCATTGTTTGTTTTATCATGTTTTTTGTCTTTTGTGTGGCTTTTTGGTTGTCTTGTACTGTTTTGCAAACTCTGAAAACTAAATGAAAATTGATTAAAAAAATAAATAAATCACCGGGTCAAATCTCCAGCTCCAGTTTGGCTGGTACACTGATTATTTTTGTCTTTTTGTACATCACCGCTTTGCTTTTTGTTCAAAATACCCAGAAACTACAACCTGGAGACAAGTAGCTGCACATTTTAAATATAGAATATAGGTCTTTAAGCGTCAAGCGGGAGCTTTTAATAATAAGTCTACAGCAATAGTTTATCACATTGCTGTCAATGCTTGATACTTATTGGTCAATTAAATGTAAGAGTGGTCCCAAGTGGAATTCATCTAATAAGTGAGCCTCACTGTGAACACAGACCAAAAGACAGACTTTATTTATTGTTTCAATAATCTCAGCATTGATGTTTTGACATCCATTTTGTCATTGTGTCCACATCCAGACAGAAAACATGAGTTTTTACGTGAACTGAGTACAATCTAAATGTTAACCAAGCGTTTAATTATCCCAGAAGGCTGGTGTTTGTTGTGCTTTATTGCCTAATAGCTGTGTGCTCTCTGCCTTTTCCTCTTTTTAGTCGTGTTGCCATGGTTACTCAGCAATTTAAGTAAATGTTTAGTTTATGGCCATTTGCCTGTTTTGGTTTTTCTCTGAGTCTGAGATCTGTTTAGTGTTGCCGTCAGAGATGTAGTTGTATTTATTTATGAGATTTCTTTATTTGTTTTACCTTCCATATCTCGATGTGCCCATCCGGGCCGCATTTGGATCTTGTATTCTCCAAACGCAACATTTAAGAATAAACATTTTTTTTGACTGAAGCATCAAAACATTCAGTGTGATTGAGCAAAAAAGATGCATTCCGGGGCTTGAATAGACCAAGAAAAGTAAACACAGAACGCCGAATAAAGCCCCCGTCTGAGGGGCCTCTTCACTTTGCCACTCTTTCACTCCCCGTTCTCTGAACGCCCGGCGCGTGCGTCATAAAAGTGTACTCTATTTACCGTTCCTAAGTTGACATTTGAGAGTTGACCTTTGAAATCAAACGGCCGTGTAGGCAGGGACCAGGGACGGCATTAATGAGGGAATTCGGCGCACCGCGTCGATTTAAAAGTCCATTAACTTCGCAGAGCTCTCTGCATACCAACTTTTGCCGCGTGTTTTTCCCCCAGCCTACCGCGGCTAATTGCCATTCTGGGTGGGGACGGCGATAAAAGTTCCCATTTAGCCATGCACGGGGGTTCCTAGGTGCACCTCGTGGCGCGTGAGACAATATTCGCTTTTCTCCGAATAAATAAAATAAAGAGGGAAAATGAGTCTTGGGGGGGTAACTGATTCTGCATACTGAGTGAAACAGATGTTATGGAGAATATTCCTCTGTGCATTTTCCATTTTTTTTGTCTCTTGAAAGCCTATCCAATCACCCACGGAGGAGGGTGGAGGCGTGACAGCCGGAATAACTTCTGGAGACGAAAAACTCATGACACACCGAAAAGAAAAAAGGTTGATTTTTTCTTCATTTATTTCTCACGTTTTGCGGTTTGAACCTCTAAAAGGATGATGTAGATAACAGGATGACGCACCTGCGGCGAGGCTGTGGATTAACACCGTATGTGTTCTTGCTTTATGACGGCAAAGTGCAGCGGTGACCTGACATATGCAAAGCAGCTGGCATTTAGATTTGAAATATTTATTCCGCCGCTGCTCGATGATCTGATTTTCCTTTTTCATCACTGTTTGACTTCATTACAGAGCGTCTGAACAATATGATACTGCAAAGAAAATCTCAAATCCTCAGTTATTCAGATCTTCTAATGGATAAGAAACCAGAGTTTGTGATGATTCTCACAGTTGAGGACTAGGATGTGTTCAAACACAGCATTAGAAATGATACCAGGAACATTTAAAAAGTCTTGATGACCAGATGTAATGTATCCGAATATATAATGTATATTTATAGAAATGTTTGAATATCAGATTAACATGTAGGCAGGTTGGTTAATTCCTTAAATGCGACCCATAACGGCAACCTGTAAAAACCAGCAGAAACGAGCAGCAGGAGGGAAATACGGCTCCCACGAGCGCTTTCACACCCGAGCAGACATCTTTCTCCAGTGATTCATTTAAGAGGCCGTAAAATTCAGATAGTTGGCGTTGACTTATGCTCTGTCCCTAACGCAACATGTCTTTCCTGAAAGGCGGTCGGTCGCCATGTCCTGATTGGCTTTGGGTGATAATAACCTTGTCAGGTTTAGGCAAATATCTTACGTTGAAATACATTAAATTCCTTTTAAATAAAATAACTTTTGTAAATTATGCGAATATCCATGTGAGCCTTAGAAATGGACAGCCAGATGCGTGACTGTGTCCTCGCGACTGTTAGCGGTATCTTATTCTGCTAATGCAATAACTGTGTTTCCATCCACACAGAGAAAAGTCTTTTAGGGATATATATTTGACAGTTTTGTAGAAATTGGAAAATTCTTATAGCTTATAGCGGCAGATGGCCGCCCACCCTGAGCCATGGTTCTGCTCGAGGTTTCTGCCTGTTAAAAGGAAGTTTTTCCTTGCCTGTGTCGCCTAGTGCTTGCTCATGGTGGGAATTGTTGGGTTTCTGTAATTAACTTCAGAGTAGGGTCTGACCTGCTCTGTTTGGAAAGCGCTGTGAGACAACTGTTGTTGTGATGTGGCGCTATATAAATAAAATTGAATTGAATTGAATTTAAATCACTCATTCCTGATAAGCTGTGTTTGTTACATTCATATTAGATTCAGCATTATGGGATTTTAATGGGAAAAAGGACAAAGTACTGACAGAATTGCCTATCTTTTTCCTTTTTAGTACACCTTAATACAGGTTTACAAAGGTGAAGACATGAATGGTTCGCACTTGGTTTGTTTCCAGGTGTTCGGGGGGTCAGAAAAGGCCATCGCGTCATTTCCTAAAGAGCTTGTTGTTTACATGTGCTCCGTTTTTTTTCTTAATGCACATCTGAGGCGCTTCCAGATCCTCCTGTCTCTGCGTCTGCCCCGAGGGCTCCCCTTTATTTCTCCTTCACTGAGGGAAGCCACGGAGCAAATGCTGGTTTCCACTCCCGTGCCCCTCGCCTCGGCTGCGTGTCAAAAAACGAGCCGCCGAGACTCTTCCTTGAAGATGTGACGTGTTCTGTTTTCTAAGAACTTACCTCTGGCAGATAGCAGTCTTGTCATCCCTGACTTTGTTTTGTTATTTGTGTCCTGAGGGAGTGTACAGTAGCAATCTGCCGTGACAGCCTCATAAACACCTGTATAATTTAGAGTGATTTTTTATTTTTTTGTTCGGTCTCTTTTCTTTGCCTGAATAAAGCCGTTTTTCCTGGAAGTCAATATTATAACTGACAGCGGCAAATTGCTCACAATAGGTGACTTTTCATACACTTTTTTCTGACAAGGTTTTGGGTATCTTTTTTCCCCATCGGCGGCAGATGTTTGTGAATCCACATGGCGTCTGAATGCGCTCGATCCAAATTGAATCAGCCAACAACGCCGCAATATACCCCGTCTGTGTTTTGGAACCGATACGATTCGCGAGAGATAATAAACCTACAAGGGACCTTTGAGACGGAGAGGATGTGGGACACGAGGAAAAGGGCAGAACGGGTGTATTTGGGGCTTTCATTTCCCCACCACGCGATGAAGTTTGGCATTATTGTGCTGAAAAGTCTCTTCTTCCATTTCTCTAAATGTTAAACATTAAGAATGACAAGAGCGAGAAGTAATTAACGCCGATTTTTTTATTTTTTTTCATAGTGGCATTTCTTCCTTCCGAGCCCATCTGCCTCCACCAGCAGAAGTTTCTTTCAGATTAATAAGCCTTTTGAACCAAAGTGAGTACTGAATAAATACTTTATCTCTGACACCCCCGGATCCTCCTACCCCCCCCCGCCCCGTTCTTTTTTTTCCCCCCACAGATGCATCAGGCTTAAAGTGCCCGTCTCATGGAATGAGAGTTATGGCTGTCAGTTGACTGAGTCTCTGTAGAAGATGCTCACAGGCCCTTGTGGAGTGATTTCGGCTTAATGGCGGTTTAGGCGTGGGCGAGAGGGTTCCCGGACTGAATTCCCAGGGAGACGGGGGCCCTTCCTGTGTGGAGTTTGCATGGTCTCCCTGATCGGGCGGGCGGTCTCTCTGGGTACTCCGGTATCCTCCCACCATCCAAAAACGAGCATGTTAAGTTCCATTTCCCATAGTTCATCTCTTTGTGGGTCTGGGAATAGTTTAAATGGCTGAACATGATGATATAAATATTACATTCATAGTCTGATCAGTTTAGTTAGAAGCTAGTAATAAAACAACTGAGATCAATGTTATAGTTTTTAATATGTAATAATTCTAATTAAATTGATATACAAAAATTTGTTTTCGAGGTTAGTTTGAGGTTTCGAGGATAGTTTGACACTGCTTTGACAACTTGCTATGATTATGTTAGACTTACAGGTGTTGATATGCGTTTAAAATGGACGTGCAAAACTGTTGAAAGGTTGCTGAAATGGGCATTTCACTAATTAAAACTCTGCGCGAACTCTTTCCGTTTTTGACAGATCGGCTGAAAAAGTTTTGCCAAGAAGTGGGAGGACGTTTCGGAATAAATCGCAGCTGCTCGCGGATGCAGAAAAGAGGCCGAAAAAGAAAAGACTGAGAAAATGGGCAGAGCCACTGATAGCACAACCGTGAATCCCTGTTGACTGATGGGATGCAGCATGCAGCAAACGCAGCTTTCATATCAAGTTGCTCCATTATTGAGACGCACAGAGGTATCAGGATCAGTAGCTTTGTTGTCGGCGTTTGTCACTGTCAGGGATCGACAGAGAGGAGGGCAGCGCGGGACTGAGATTAGCGGCAAAATAATGGCGGATGGATACTTAAGAGACACCGAAGAAACTCAAGTAGTGCTGACACATTGTTTTAGTGGGTCAGAGACAACGGGGGGAAAAAAGCATGAGATGCAGCGCTTTATTTTCACAAAGGTGGGTGTGTGGCAAGAGCAAAAAGAGCGGATAAACATCAGATTCACTCATAAAATGAAAAATCTGTCTTGAATTATTTATTAACGGAGGAACCGTAACAGCTACATAAAAGGGGAGCGCAGGAGTGAGGGGGAAGGAAAGGGGATCTCTTGACAGTACCAGGAAATGGACTCCATTTGTCATCCGTTACCGTGGAGAGGGTTTTATTTGCGGTAAAAAAAATGCGAACTGACCTTAGTTTTACGTGTCCTGTAACTTCCTGTCGGAACATTTATCAGCCCGAGGCCACCGATGAAGACTTTCCCCCCCGGTGGAGATGCTTTCTCTTGCAACCTCTTTATTGGCCCTGAGTTCCCCGCTGCTTGACAGAAAGAAAACAGGTCTAAAGCATCATCACCGCAAAAAAGCGCAGACCATGGAGAAATGCGTTGCGGATGCAATGGCGGCTTTGTTCGGCGAGAAGCCGCATTTAGAGGGGATTAGTTGCGTGCAGACAGAAACAACCTCCTACAGCTCTTTGATGCCTAATGATGGGCGGGCATTCGGATTGATCTGACACTGTGTGGGCCAGATGAAAGCCGAGCGTTCGACGGGGATCTGCCGTTTTCCTCTGGAGGTCTCTCCTCCACCCATCCATCCACGTCTCCACTGGAAATTCACCTTCCTCCATCGCTTTAACTCGTCCATCCGGCGTCAGGAGTCGCGTCTCCTGAGCTCCTCTCGTCATTTACCCCGCATCCAGAGCTCTAATTTTGTCGGCGGCCCGCTCGCTTTATTGCTCATTTTCATTCCGAAGCCACAGCTCGCGCTTCTCTTCACCCCCCGGCCTCCGTTCATGCTCCTCCTCGTGTGTTCCTCCGGCCTCATTTCAATAAAATATTACAGGAATTTCCCTTTTCAATTAACCACTCAGGTCATGTTCGAGCTCCTGGTCCCTCCGCTTACTGGAGCTCCTGCTGCCCTCCGCCGTGCTCTTGATCATCCTTTCTCTACAGGGAATTATATGCTTCTAATCCATCAATTAACGATATCAGCACATCTCTTCTCTGCCCCATTAGGGGCTGTGTCATCGTATGACTAAGTGTATAGCCCCTCTGCTGGCCCGAGCTCTAACTAATATCAGATGCTATCTGCTCCTCTTGCCCCCCCCTCAGCGTCACACCCTTACAACAAACCTCACGATTTCAGGAAATTCATTTACAGCTCGCTCCTCGTCTGAGGGCTCGTTTTTGCCGAGCGCCTGACACACTTTTCCAGTGCGACTCGTTCAGACTCAGTCGAGTTCAGGGAAGGGAAAAAGAAAGCCACGAGGATGAATAAACACCAAAAGCTCTGCTCGCTTCTCGGCGATGAGCGAAATAAATCACGAGCTGGGGTTCATGCGGAGAACGCTTTGTGTGTGAAACGGCACGCAAAGAAAGCACTTTGTCCTCGTTGCAGAAATCAAGGAAGTTCTGAACCAAAAAAAACAACAAAAAAAACCCGCAAAGGTTTCTCTCTCCCCCCTCAGATGTTAAGTGCCGTTCATTTGTTGAGCACATGAGCGATGGCAATTACCAGTGCAGATGTCTGTTCTACATCCCTGATGACTGCAGGATCACACAGTTGGAAATAATGAGGTCTTGTTTACTGGATATTACAAGCAAAAGAAAAGAAAATGAAAGAAAAAGCCTGTGATTCCTTCAGAACTTGGCCTCTCTGAGCTTCCATGCCGGAGCCAAAAGGTGAATCGCTGCAGATGGACTTGTAAAACACTGCAGATAATAAGGACGCATCACTCAGGCTGAGGAAGAAAGATAGTAAGCCGCGGGATTCATCCCGGTGAACAAAGAAGCATTTCTTGTCTCGTGCTTGTAAAAGATTAATGCGTGTGCTGTATTGAGTAAAATGTATCGGATTGGAGTGCGATCCACCGCCGGTGCGTCGCCGCACGCCCACTCGGATCTCGCAAACAATCGCACGCGCCGTCAAGAACAATCCAAAACGCATAAAGTCACCCAGAGGAACGAGGGCGCAAAGCGTTCCGTTGACTCCGGAGAAGGAGGCATCAATATTTCAGGGCCTGGGCCCGGCCGCCAGACTGTGAGCTAATCCAAAAGGAAAGGGCTACAGTGATTGTGCGTGTCACGTCTGGGGGAATGTCTCGTCATGTCGTGATTACCTATTGTGTACACCTGGGGTTCCCCTCCCTCATGTGTTTAAATAGTCCTCGTTTCCCGTGTCCTGTGCCAGTGCGTTTTCGTCTGTCTGTTTTCGTCCCCCCCACGTCAGGTTTGATTTTCTCACAGCCTAGTTTTTCTTTAGTGCCATAGTCTTGTTTTTGTTCCATAGCCATAGTTTTTCACAGCCACGCCACAGCCTTGTTAACCTTATTGCTTTGATACTTTGTTCATAGTTTTTTCACAGCCTTGTTTGTTGCGTTTGCCATAGCCTTGTTTACTCTTTCTTTGATACTTTGCCTCAGTCATGTTAATCTTGCTTTGTTGCTTCGT